>JBAIAA010001829.1:0-33646 GCA_037893245.1 Crossaster papposus | reverse complement strand
GAACGATTTAGTGGTTTTGCTTCTGTCCCAAGGCATGGTCTTGGCCTCATCGGCTTTGTCTGTGAAATGTGAAGAAGAAAAATAGATTAATGAATAATTATAACAAACATGGACAATAAAATGTAACCCTAACCATCAAAAATCCTCCAAAATCCTATTTGCAAAATGCAGGATTTTTTAACCCTAACCCTACCTAATGCTACTTTTTACTACTAGTACAATAGTAAAAAGTAGTATGCAGTACTCTCACTGACTTGTGTGCAATGCCTGTACTAATTTTTAGTATTTGGTACTTCACCCCTTATTGCACTCGTAGTACTTTTTAGCATTGGGTCCCTCTGCTTGCCGAGTGTGCATGGCCCATGTATGCTGTGTAGGGTGTTCTAAACTCTACAGCAAAAATTGTCACTTAATTGGGACACAATGGGTCAAGGCTGGACTACTGCATTTTTTGCCAGGCCAGTATTACTGACCTGTATTGCCACTATTAGTATTTTGTACATGTAGTTGGCAGTATCTGTACTCTGTCAGTACACACCCAATCATCAGTCACGGAGAGACCCAATGCTACAAAATACTAAGTAGTATTCTGTAGTACGCAGTTCTTTAGCCCAAAGTAAGGCCTAGGGGGTTAGGGTTAATATTCGGTTTTAATTCCACTATTCGGTTTCGATTTAGAAAACCGAATATTCGAAATCCAACCCAAACAAGTTAAGTCTTCAATTTTTGTACGATACAGGCTGAAGAAGACAATTGTAACATCTTCCAATTTGCTTAATGTTCTCCGATTGTACTAGTGGTTTCATTATTAGCCTGCCCATTTGACTTATTTGTGAGTTCCCATTCATTTGTCCACACATCACAGCTCTTGGGTGGATTTTGAATAATTAACCCTATCACCCCCTACCCTCGGCACAAAATGATCTCGGACAGCCTTTGCAAAATCTGTATCGCCAGGGTGGCAACATGACACACATGCACACGCAACTGAACAACGGAAACCGATTCAGTTACGTTTGTTAACCCTTTGGTTACGATCCACTCATAAAAGAGATCATTTTGTGCCGAGGGTAGGGGGTGATAGGGTTAATTATTCAAAAAACGCCTTGGCACACTGGTAAAACCCTGTCTAAACTTTTAATTCAATGTGACGAATCCAATTTTAACCCTCGCATTCCCGTGCGCAAAAGACTTGAATTCTTCAAAATTCAAAGCATCCGTGCTCACTGGAGCGTGAAGCGTAAACCAAGATACTGGTATCATTCAAAGCAGAATGACCCCCTCTACCAAGGTTTACGCCCACATTTACAGAACTATAATCTATGTTAATTTTATGATGATTTTTCCCCAAGAGTATCATTTTTTCTGATACACCCTGTATAACCAGTCATTGAGAGGGCATTTCTTGTGGCACCTCACTCATTACTTTTTGCTGGTACCTGTATGATTGTGAGCTGGATGAGAACTTCCGGTGAAATCAAATAATCGGTATTCGGTTCGAAAACAATTAGGATAACTGGATTTAAAAAAAAAAAGTATTTTTCCCACCACTACTCTATGCACATTCTCCATAGAGCTTCAGTCAATGTGTTATTTGACAAATAAGTTATTTGTTAAGTATAGAAAATGTTTGCATACCAGGGGTCATGTGTGCAGACCCTAATAGGGCAATTAGCAGGGACTGAAACAGGCTACTGCGCACCTCCTACTGCGCAGCTGTTGCTTCGTGTGCAAAAGTTGGTAAACACAATCTCGATCTCATGTTACATGCCGTCTTCAAATGGCGCGTCTGATGTCAAAATTGCACGTTTGGCCATCCCTACAGCGCTAATGCATCGTTACAATACTACACACTTATCGTCAGAAATCCAGGAAAAGAAATTGTCTTATTTTTCATCAAGATATCGATGTTCGAGTTTGGTAATTTTGTTGATTTGACATTAAACTCCCCAATGAAACTAAGAAACTGTCCTAAAATGAAAGAAAGATGTCAAATCTTCATAACAAAACTGCCTCCTTCCCCGTACACGTTGTCAAATTTTGTCACAAGGTAATAAGCCAAGGTAATCCGAACGCTGCGCGGACTTTGCCCGGGATCACTGGCGCGTATGTCAGTAGGACTTTGCGCGGTCACAGCGGTTCGTACCCCTAGAACTATGGGGATCCCGACGCCCGTAGGACGGAGCCCGATAGATAGAGAGGGTTTGTACAGGTTAACCGCCGTTAAACAATAGAAACCATGCAGGCAATAACTCCCATACTGCCGCATGGTCTACCACCAGACAATTTTGTTATGAGTACTTTATTAACTCACCCAGCCCCTGCCCCCCAAAAAACCGGTTAAATCTCGGTCAATTTTTTGTAAAAAAAGTGAAAACTATCCTTGTTCCGCAATTGCGACTGTTACAAGATGGCGGATAACGACGTTCAATAAACAGTTGGTACAGTGACCCCGGCCGGGGTCAGTGCGGACCAATCACATGGCTTCTCTGAACGATGACAGGGCTGTTTCTCAAACCCTGGCTTCGGTCTATTGTGGCTCTGGCTCATTGCTAAACTGTATGAATATTGCCTCGCAAGATGACGCTTGTGTTTAGAAAACGGCTAATGCGGCTGTGGCTTAAAATTGCGCACAAGTTATTCGCCATCTTGTAACAGTCGCGTTTGCGGAACGAGGATAGTTTTCACCTTTTTTACAGAAATTAGCCGAGATTCAAACGGTTTTTAGGGCCAGTGGTTGGGCGAGTTGATAAAGTACTCACAAAAAAATTGTCTGGGGGTAGACCGTGCGGCAGTATGGGAGTTATGCCTGCTTTTTGTGCATGGTTTCTATTGTTTAAATGGCAGTTAACCTGTAAAAAACCTCTCTATCTATGGGGCTCCGCCCTAGGGGGATAGGGAGTCCTAATTCTAGGGGTACACGGTTCGTATACGGTGGCCGAAAGGGTATTTAAACAAAATGCTGGGAATCGGGTTAACTCTTGCAAATTAAAAATAAAGTTGATATGCGTTTTAATTATGGAGATAATAAGCTTTGGAATTGTTTACCTCTTTTGTTTACTTGTTTACTTCTTGCTAAAGATCTCAATTGTCCTCTAAATAAATATTTCCCTTCTTTCCATTGATGTTTTGAACAAGGTATCAATCGGGGCACCGTGCAAAGGTTTTTCGGGCAATCGCTGCAAACCAAAATAGGCAACCCGTTTGCATTAGACTCGACCTTGTTTACATGAATTTTCCTAGGTCTAGACTCTAGGAACAAAGGGTGCTATATTTTGGAAGCAGTAACTAAATTGAATGTGTAAAAGAGAATATGTCAAAAAATGTTGGCGGCAATGGTTGAATATGGACATAAAGCAGTAAGATATTGTGTTTTGGGGGGAATTTTTTTTTTTTTTAATCCATCAACGCGTTATGTTATCGCCGCGTTCACGAGTCCACAGGTACTCGGTACGCGAGGTCACGTAAATTAGACTATATGGCAATGACATTGTCCTCCTAAAAAAGGAGGCCGGTTTTACCTGCTGCCCAAGCGAATCGTAAAAGTTGGGCAAAACATTAAAATATTCATGCTCACCATCTTTCACTGAGTTATTTTCATGAGATTCCCTCAAAGGGGACCTTTTGAGTTGTGACCGCAATGTCATAGATGACATGATTTTCTTCGTTGAAGTAAATTCTGACGACTATAGCCAGGACTAATGGAGCAAAGGCATGAACACGGCAAAGGTATCCAATTAATATTGTTGGTCCCAAAACATACAGAGGGCGCTTCAGCGTTTCACTGGGTGCGTTCGATTAGCTTCCCTTATAAGCCACGAAATGAGCCTAGTCCGCTGTTGTTGTGTATATACCTTCACCACTGATCTCATAACTGGATAAAAAGAGGGAGCAATTGCAGAATACCCCGCCACGCGAAAGCAACCCCCTAAATACAGCGGATACGGGATACGGGGTGGATCGTAAGCGGGAAGAGTGATCACGAGAGGGCGCATTTTTTCCCCAACATCCGGCTTGTGCCAAGCACGGACTTTTAGAGGCGGATACGCGGATACTCGGTGGGCCCGGGTGGGCCAAGCACGCACGCAACGCTAATGGATAGGGGATTTCGTAAAAACGACTAAGTCCAAAGGAGGTCCCCAGGAGGTGGATACGCGGATACGCGGATACTCGGTGGGCCCGGGTGGGCCAAGCACGCACGCAACGCTAATGGATAGGGGATTTCGTAAAAACGACTAAGTCCAAAGGAGGTCCCCAGGAGGTGGATACGCGGATACGCGGATACTCGGTGGGCCGGGGGGGGGGGGGGGGGGGGGGGGGGGGGGGAGTGGAACAGGCAGACACGCACGCAACGCAAATGAATAGGGGATTTCGTAAAAACGACTAAGTCCAAAGGAGGTCCCCAGGAGGCGGATACGCGGATACGCGGATACTCGGTGGGCCGGGGGGGGGGGGGGGGGGGGGATGGAACAGGCAGGCACGCACGCAACGCAAATGAATAGGGGATTTCGTAAAAACGACTAAGTCCAAAGGAGGTCCACCCGAGGCGGATACGGGGATACGCGGATACTCGGTGGGCCGTGGGGGGGGGGGGGGGGGGGGGGGGGGGGGAGTGGAACAGGCAGACACGCACGCAACGCAAATGAATAGGGGATTTCGTAAAAACGACTAAGTCCAAAGGAGGTCCCCAGGAGGCGGATACGCGGATACGCGGATACTCGGTGGGCCGGGGGGGGGGGGGAGTGGAACAGGCAGACACGCACGCAACGCAAATGAATAGGGGATTTCGTAAAAACGACTAAGTCCAAAGGAGGTCCCCAGGAGGTGGATACGCGGATACGCGGATACTCGGTGGGCCGTGGGGGGGTGGGGGGGGGGGGGGGGGGGGGGGGGGGGAGTGGAACAGGCAGACACGCACGCAACGCAAATGAATAGGGGATTTCGTAAAAACGAATAAGTCAAAAGGAGGTCCCCAGGAGGTGGATACGCGGATACGCGGATACTCGGTGAACCGGGGGGGGGGGGGGGGGACAGGCAGACACGCACGCAACGCAAATGAATAGGGGATTTCGTAAAAACGACTAAGTCCAAAGGAGGTCCCCAGGAGGTGGATACGCGGATACGCGGATACTCGGTGGGCCGGGGGGGGGGGGGGAGTGGAACAGGCAGGCACGCACGCAACGCAAATGAATAGGGGATTTCGTAAAAACAACTAAGTCCAAAGGAGGTCCCCAGGAGGTGGATACGCGGATACGCGGATACTCGGTGGGCCGGGGGGGGGGGGGGGGGGGATGGAACAGGCAGGCACGCACGCAACGCAAATGAATAGGGGATTTCGTAAAAACGACTAAGTCCAAAGGAGGTCCCCAGGAGGTGGATACGCGGATACGCGGATACTCGGTGGGCCGGGGGGGGGGGGATGGAACAGGCAGGCACGCACGCAACGCAAATGAATAGGGGATTTCGTAAAAACGACTAAGTCCAAAGGAGGTCCACCCGCGGCGGATACGCGGATACGCGGATACTCGGTGGGCCGGGGGGGGGGGGGGGGAGTGGAACAGGCAGACACGCACGCAACGCAAATGAATAGGGGATTTCGTAAAAACGACTAAGTCCAAAGGAGGTCCCCAGGAGGTGGATACGCGGATACGCGGATACTCGGTTGGCCGGGGGGGGGGGGGGGGAGTTGAACAGGCAGGCACGCACGCAACGCAAATGAATAGGGGATTTCGTAAAAACGACTAAGTCCAAAGGAGGTCCCCAGGAGGTGGATACGCGGATACGCGGATACTCGGTGGGCCGGGGGGGGGGGGGGGGGGGGGAGTGGAACAGGCAGACACGCACGCAACGCAAATGAATAGGGGATTTCGTAAAAACGACTAAGTCCAAAGGAGGTCCCCAGGAGGCGGATACGCGGATACGCGGATACTCGGTGGGCCGGGGGGGGGGGGGGGGGGATGGAACAGGCAGGCACGCACGCAACGCAAATGAATAGGGGATTTCGTAAAAACGACTAAGTCCAAAGGAGGTCCACCCGAGGCGGATACGCGGATACGCGGAGACGCGGAGACTCGGTGGGCCGGGGGGGGGGGGGGGGGGAGTGGAACAGGCAGGCACGCACGCAACGCAAATGAATAGGGGATTTCGTAAAAACGACTAAGTACAAAGGAGGTCCCCAGGAGGCGGATACGCGGATACGCGGATACGCGGATACTAAAACGACTAAGTCCAAATGAGTTACCAATTAAAATGGATGCAGTCCCTAGTTAATTGTATACAGTCCCTAGTTTTTCGCATACACGACTTTTATAACTTTTTCTATACAACCCTATCTAGATGATATTGATTAGGTTCATAATTAAACAATAAAAATGTATACAGTCCCTAGTTTTTCGTATACACGACTTTTATACCTAGTTTCTATAAGACCCTATCTACATGATATTATTTAGGTGCATAAAAATGAATACAGTCCCTAGTTAATTGTATACAGTCCCTAGTTGTTCGTATACACGACTTTTAAACCTTTTTCTATAAAACCCTATCTAGGTGATATTTTTTAGGTGCATAATTAACCAATTAAAATGGATGCAGTCCCTAGTAATTGTATACAGTCCCTAGTTTTTCGTATACACGACTTTTATACCTTTTTCTATAAAACCCTATCTAGATGATATTATTTAGGTTCATAATTAACCAATACAAATGTATACAGTCCCTAGTTTTTCGTATACGCGACTTTTATCCCTATTTTCTATAAGACCCTATCTAGATGATATTATTTAGGTGCATAATTAACCAATACAAATTGATACAGTCCCTAGTTAATTGTATACAGTCCCTAGTTTTTCGTATACACGGCGTGTATACCTTTTTCTATAAAACCCCATCTAGATGATATTATTTAGGTGCCTAATTAACCAATACAAATGGATACAGTCCCTAGTTAATTGTACACAGTCCCTATTTTTTTCGTATACACGAGTTTTAAACCTTTTTTATATAAGACCCTATCTAGATGATATTATTTAGGTGCATAATAAACCATTCATAAATACCATTTATAAGTTTAGGCATTCCTATTGGTTGAGAGCCCGTCACGTGGCCGGTATTAAACGGACGATAAAGACATTTTTTTCACTAACGTAATAATTAGGAATAGATCTTTCATTCCTGAAAGTTAAATAAAAATCCCTCGTACATCCTATGTATATTTGACCTTTTTTTTTGAATTTGTTTTTGAAAATGGTTTCTGCCAATTCTCAATCGCGAAAGTTTACGCCTGCCTGTACTGTACGAATCTGGCTTTGCGGACGTTATATGAATCACTGAATTCGGGGAGCGCGCGAGCGCGGAGCAAATTTGTACGTGTTTCAATGGTGTGCTTCGAGTTAGCGATCTATATACGTGTTTACTGTATGAGATGTTCGACTCGTGAGCGTGGAAGAATGAATGAGATACATTTCAACGTTGGTGGCGCACTTTTTTGGGACCCCTTCCGCCCCCCCCCCCCACCCCCCCCCCCCCCCCCTGATCTAACTTAACTTCGAACTCTGCACATTGGGAACGAGGCAACCGCAACCTCCCCCGCGTACCGAGTGGACCGCGCGCTATTACCGACTTGGCACCAAGTCTAATGTACATAGAGCGCGCGCATGGTTTGCCGGGTGTTTATTGAGAGCAATAAACCGTGACCGCGTATCCGCGTATCCGGATACGGAGTGCATAGAAGTGTGGCGGGGTATTCTGCAATTGTGCCAAAAAGAGGTCACGCGAGCAGAGTGGACGGACGTGTTTTTTTGGAGGATTTTTTTCACGATTTTTCGATTGTTATTTCATAGATACATGTACATGTACTTCTATCACATCAGGCCTTGACGAATCAGGTACTACCGAACACCAATATACGAAAGGGAAGGTAAGCAATACCGCTAGATCAGGAGGTTATAGGCTTTTTTTTTTTACCGACTCATTTTTGCCGCTACTGCCATTCAAAATGGCGGAGGAAGAGTCTGATGAAATGGATGATGACGAAATCCCGCCATCGCAACCATATACTTTAACATCTCAAAACCAATGGAATGACAATGATCAACCTAAATCTACCCTTGACCGCTTAATTAGTCAAGCCCAAGATAATTCCCAAACTCCCAAAGCAAGCAGAAAACGAAGTAAGCCCAGTATATCCTACAGTGAAGTGTACAGCGATTCCGATGATGCCAATGACCGTCAAAACAAACGACGTTACATCCCTCAAAGCCAAAGCCAACCTACTCTCGTTATCATAACATCACCTGACGTGAATTTAGCTAAAATCAGCCCGGTCAAGATTGCAAAAGCTCTTAATAAGGTGGAGGGTAATCTGGTCAAGAATGTACCGGTAACTAGAAATAACCAAGGCAGTATAATTGCTCATTGCTATAACCCAGCACAAGCTGCAAAGCTGAAATGCATTACGCAACTAGATAAATGGACCGTCACAACTGCCTATCCGAAATCCGAAACACAAAGCAAAGGTGTAATAACTGGTCTTCCTGTTGATCTATCGGATGATGAGATACTCTCGGCATGTAAGAAATTTGGCGTCACTGAAGCGCGCAGACTGATGCGCAGATTTGAAGGGACACTTGACAAAAGCTTGTCCGTCTGCCTCACCTTTAATACACCCTCTTTACCAACTAAACTCCAATTAGGATATGAGTATTTCGATATCAAACCTTATGTCCCCCCTGTTACACGCTGCTTTAATTGTCAACGTTTGGGACATGTCGCTAAAAACTGTCGGAGTCTTACACGTTGCGTCCGATGTGGTGGTTCACACTCATATGACCAGTGTCGTCAGAAAGAAAATATCAAATGTTGTCGATGTGGGGGTGGTCATTCATCAGCATACGGTGGGTGCCCCACAATGAAAGAAGAAAGAAAGATTCAACACATACGGGTATCTTACAAAGTATCTTATGCAGACGCCGCAAAAGCAGTCAAAACTGAAATCACGATCCGCCCTAGTACACCGACCCAACCGACCCAACCGACCCAACCGACTCAATTCAACCGACCTATACCAGATTACAATTATCGTCCAATCCGCCCTCAACCGTCTATTACAACCGTTGATCCACCTCCAAAAATATTAAATGCACCTCGAACCACCACAATGAATGCCTCTACTCAAACTGATCCTCAAACTGGCACGCAAACAGATAACACCTCAACCTGCCTCTGCACTGAACCCAATCTTATAGAGATAATCACAGGAGCAATGCAGATCTGGGACTCCATGAAACAGAAAGATAAAAGGGCTGCGGCTATTAAATCTCTAATTAACCACGTTCTGCATAATACTGAAACCAGAAGAGACAAAGAAAAATCTGCGAAACAAACTGATAGGACCCCATCTCAATCACCAGCCAGCACAAGGAGAAGTAAAAGAAACAACCATAAGGATAAACCTGAGGACCCTCCCACCACATCCAGTACTAATCCCAAAGAGAAGCCAAATAAAACATCATCATGAATCTTTTCCTCATGGTCTTAATACTTCAATGGAACGCTCAGTCTCTCCTCGCTCATAGTACAGAATTTAAAAACGCTATTAAATGTTATAACCCTAAACCAGAATTAATCTGCATTCAAGAAACTTGGCTAAAGGATGATAGAAAATATACCCTTCCAGGCTATAACATCTACAGAAATGATAGAAACCCCATCGGGCCAAAAAAATGTGGGGGAGGGTGTGCCTTTCTTGTCCGGCGTGATCTCGCCTTTAAATACACAACCAGTTCTATTGATGACCCCATCGAATATCAGATTGGTGAAATATATGACTCTCATAATTTAAAAATAGGTATTGCTAATGTGTATAACCCATGTATTACTCTGGATGATAATTTCTTGGACACAGTCCTCCAGCAATTATCGAAAAACAAATCCTATGTCATTTGTGGAGATTTCAATGGTCATAATGCCTTGTGGGGAAGCTCAAAAACCGACCATAATGGCCAAATCATTGAAAACACCATTATACAGCATAATTTAGTATGCCTTAACTCTGGAGAGGGGACCAGGATTAACCCATCTAATGGAACACTATCTAGCCTCGACCTCACACTGGTCTCACCTGATATTGCAGCCAAATGCAATTGGATTGTTATGAATGAAACTTGGGGAAGCGATCACTGTCATATCCAGCTCGAACTTAAACATCCCATTCATCAACATAATGCCAATTCTATTCCCAAGTGGTCGCTTAAGAATGCGGATTGGTCCAAATTCCAAGATGCCTGTGATACACATATCAGTCAACCTGATGAATCTCTTACATCTGATAAAATGTACTGTAAATTCATCTATGAACTGGAAGAAGCCATGACCAAATCTATACCTAAAACTAAACCTAATCACAACAAAACCCCGACATCTTGGTGGAATAACGACTGTAAACAAGCTATTATTAACAAAAAAGCTGCTCTTAAAAATTTACGAAAAACACGCTCCCAATCTGATTTTATTACCTACAAAAAGACATGTGCCATCGCCAAGAAAACCATAAATCACGCTAAGCGAGAAGACTGGCACAAATTCTGTGACAGTTTGAACCCAAAAACCAACACACGCCTTATCTGGAATAAAATTAAACGCATCGAGAATACTCGCATTAGAACTTCCATCCCCATACTTCAACACAATAATACTGATGCTTTGTCAAATAAAGAAAAGGCAGATACACTCGCTAAAAATTATGCGGAAATTAGCAGCACTAACAACTACTGCCCTTCCTTTACTACCAAAAAAATTAACACTGAAAATTCCTTCTCTATAAATGACAACAATGACAACATCATCAATGAACCTTTCACTCTTGAAGAATTAAATCAGGCTATCAAGTCTTCTAAATGCACAGCTGCAGGCAACGATGGCATCCGAAATGACGTCATAAAATACCTTCCTGAATCTGCCTGTGTTAAACTACTAGTCATTTTAAATAAGATCTGGTTCACTTCACGATGCCCTCAACAATGGAAAACAGCCATTCTTATTCCCCTGCTTAAACCTGGAAAAGATCCCACTAAACCCATCTCCTATCGACCTATTGCACTCACTGCCACCTTTTGTAAACTAATGGAGCGGATGGTAAATTCTCGCTTGCTCTGGTTTATCGAAAAACATAATCTCTTTACACACCACCAGAGTGGTTTTAGAAAAGGCCGTAGTGTTAAAGACCACTTCATCAATCTTGAATCTTGTATCAATAAAGCTCGAGCTAATAAGGAGAGCACTCTGGCTCTTTTTCTAGATATTGAAAAGGCGTATGACATGCTTTGGCGTAAGGGTGTTATTATTAAAATGCAGTCCATGGGCATTCAAGGAAGAATTCTCCGCTGGATAGATGATTTCCTTACAGACAGAAAAATCCAAGTGAAAATTAATAATACCCTTTCAGAAGAAAGAATCCTTGAAAATGGAGTCCCCCAAGGCAGTGTCATTAGCCCTTTGCTTTTCAATATTGCAGTTAATGATCTTCCGCATAAATTAATGGGTGTCCACATTGCCCAGTATGCAGACGACATCGCCATTTGGAAATCGAACAGGAATACTGCTTTTCTACAAAAGAAGATACAACAGAATTTGGATAATATTAATTCCTGGTGTAATGAGTGGGGTTTCAAGCTGTCTGTGCCCAAAACAACGGCTGTTATTTTTACCAACAAAAAGCATGTCAACATTATTCTCTCCCTTCAAAATCTTCCCATCAGTATCAGCTCATCTGCCAAATTCCTTGGTGTAATATTTGATAATAGACTCACATGGAAAGATCATTTTGACTCCATCATTACCAGATGTCAGAAGAAACTTAACCTTCTTAGATGTATAAGTGCCAACACATGGGGCGCCGACTGCAGGACACTCTACCAATTTTACACCGCCCTCATAAAACCACTTCTTGAGTTTGGATGTGAGGCTTTTGATTCCGCCTCCCCAAAACAGAAACAAAGACTCGATAGTATCCAATATCAGGCTCTTAAAATATGTACGGGTGGAATTCGCGGCACAGCTCTATCGAGACTTCAATTAGAATGTGGGGACCCACCACTTGCCCTACGCCGTCAGTTTCTTAGTAGCCTGTATGGTATAAAAATCCATGAACATCAAAGTCATCCTAACCACTATCTTCAAAACGATAACTGGCAAAAACATTACTTCAACAATACATGGAAATCTTCTTACAAAACCCCTTTTGAAGCTAGAATCATACCACAACATGTTAATATCTTTCCTTTAACCAATCCTTTTCCTTTTTGGCATTACAATAAACCGCATATTTCCAAGGAAATTATTAATCGAATTGAAAGTGTCTCTGATCCTCATGACAAATGTAGCATTGCCACCGAAATCATTCACACAACCTGGCATAACTCCTTACATGTTTATACTGATGGCTCTCTTAATCCAATACTTAACACGGTTGGATGTGGTATCCACGTTCCTCAATTAAAATACTCCAAAAGCCTTAGACTTAATAATGGCGTGTCGATTTTTTCTGCGGAACTTTTTGCAATTCTTATTGCACTAGAATGGATTGAAGAAGTTAAACCGATGTACTCTTGTATCTTCAGTGATTGCCTTAGTGCCATACAGGCTATCTCCCACCCCTTCCCTAAAAATAAAATTGCGTGTGATATTAGATTTGTTTTACTTAATATTCAACACCAAGGTAACATAGTTAACTTTGAGTGGATCCCCAGTCATTGTGGAATAGCTGGCAATGAAAGGGCGGATCAACTTGCCAAATCTGCAAATACAAAAACCAATATTGACTACAATATTCCTTTGACAGACACCGAAATTAAACATTCTCTTAAACAACATATGAAAGACGCTTGGACTGCATCCACTCGTCTTTCTGATCCCAAAAAATATACTAATATTACTCCCTCTTTGACTTTTACATCCTGGGGACTTAAACGCAACCAAGAGGTAACTCTACATAGGTTGCGTCTAGGAGTTTGTAGAGGCCTTAACAGTTTTCTTTTTAAAGTAGGCAAACACCCTGATGGATTATGTGACATATGTACAATTCCTGATGACGTGGCACATTTTCTAATTGCGTGCCCAAAATACAATAGTCAGAGAAAACTACTCCAAGAAAATACCAATATAGCCCACGAACAAATGTCGCTTACTAATCTCCTGGGTGAAAAACATCATTGTCATTCCATTCTGAAATTTGTTTTTGATTGTAAAATTAATATTTAGTGTGAATTGTTCATAGTAATGCCTCCTGTTCCTGTTTGGTATTGCACACGTAAGAGGGAGGGAGCATGGATGATCGGCCAGATACACTGTATTGCCTTTCTCGTCACCCGGAGGTATGTGGTCCTGTGAAAATACCGGCGGGGCCCGGGCCCTTAAATTGCAGGGGAAACGGCCGGCCTTGCGGGAGTAATAAATTTTGCGGTGCCGTGTGTGTGGAGGATTGTCTATGCTCACTCCCTCCATAAAACCTTTCTGTATATATATCGGTAGTACTTGATCCGCTTGAAATTCTGATACTAACACATATAGTATCTCATTTCCCCATCCCTTTTGTTAACCCCTATTTTTACATGATTTGACGACCTCTTCAGTACAGCGTGACCAGATATTCAGATCAACGCACATGATCAACGCCTAGTGACGATTTGTATGTAGACCTGGCACAAAGGGCACAACGAATGCCAAAGGTGCCATCCAAACAACAACAACAACAACTCATAACTGGATAGGTCGAGCGTACATTGATGGGATAGCGAGCCGTGAAGTCACCGGCGGCCATGATGGGATATTCAAAACATTGCCTTCGTGCATGCAAAAGACGCGTAGACACGTCGAGAGTGAGACACTGCATGGCAGCAGCGATGGTGGGTAAAAATGCATTAAAATCATTTGTAAATAAGTAAATTTATTAAATAAACTCGCAGACTGTGCGATCAGTATCTATCTTTGTAAAAAATGTCAGGACTACGGTTTTAAGAGAGATTTAGGAGAACATTGTTGGGCGAAAACGATATTTTTGTTTCCACATGAATTCCAGCGGGATTTTTTCATATTGTGGTCCTATCCATCATTTTATCTAAAAGGAAAACTGGGATATTTCGAAAGAACAGTAAATTTATAGAATCAGTTGGTCTAGGATACCTTACAATATGATTGAATTCCACAATACAGGTATTTTCAGACCAATTTTGTACCCATTCCATGAAGACTGTCCCGTTGACTTGCACGTCAAACAGTTCATGGTGGTAATTTGTGTACACATTCGTACACAACATATTGTGTCATGAACTATTTGACGTGCATAAATTTAATGTTCTGTAGAATTATCCCAATATCGCAATGATCACAGTTTTTTCTCTCACAATTCTGGAAGTGTAGAGCCACCTATTAATAATAATAATAGTATTATTAAATGCATGGTGTAGGCCAAGGCTATCATGGTGAAACTTGGATGTAGACACGTATTTCCAATACTTCAGAACAATTTCATTTTCGCCCACAAATCTCTCTTAAAAAAGTAGTCATGACATTCCTTACAGTGCTCAAATGAAATTTCACTCTCTGAAGAAATGGGTATGCCAAATAAATTGAGAATTTTGTGTTTTTAAAATAGCGTCATGTTACAACATTCTTTCCTTGACCTTGGCATTCAATTTATACCTGTATATTTTCTTTCTTTGTACACTACAGCTAATTGGTTTACCCAAGTCCACTTCTTGCTACTAAGATGTCAGTCTGTACAGCTTATTACGTCTGGACAAGTCATAGGACGAACTGCTCCCATTATGACAGAGGGACAACAGATGACAGCGAATGTCAAAACTTATTTTGTTTAACCATCAGTAAATACGGAAGCTTAATTGACCAACTACGTTTTCCAAGATAAGCTATCTCGGTGTTCCACATCCCTATAGATGTGCTGCAAATATATTGCAGAACTCTGCATCTTGGCATTTCATGTTTCAACAATATAAGTACAGATAATAAAACAGTCGCAACAGTCACAAACCTATCTTTTGTAACATGGAAATATATTGAACATGTGTTTTATGAAAACTGACAAATCTGGTTAAAATTGTATTGTTAATATTCAAAGCAAATTATACAGATGTTAAAATGACATGGATTTACCCAGTCAGTGTTCTCCACAATCACTGGGTAGCGGCCGCCCTGTGTACATGTTACGCTGTTCTGTCATATTTTTATGCTGTCAAATTTTGCTTTTCAATCATGGTTTTATTTTGCTTTCTTACAAAACAAATATTGTGTTCATATCGCACAAATATCTAGAAACACTCACAATTCAAAGTTAAAGCCGTACAAGGGTGTCCTATTCAAATTTGGCCTGTGAAGAATGCTGTCAAATGTATCTTTGCATAGTATCAACAATTATTATTCTAAAATGACATCGCAAGTTTTGTTTTGGTTTTCAATTCATAAACAGTCGGGGGTTAATTGTTTTTTATTTGGTTTTCTAACATCAGTAAACAATACATAATAAGCATATTGTTACTATGGCAGTAGTTATTACATGTTATATGTAATGTATCAATGTAAAATAAAAGCATTAAGCAAAATTGAATCCATTGTGTGACTTATGTCATTATTTACACATGTGATTAATATTTTTAATTGTGATTTATTTCAAGTTTCTCAAGTTCATAGTTTAAGCCATAGAGCTGTATCTTTATTATACAGCTCTATGGTTTAAGCTCAAAACCACATAATTTATTTTTTCTGTCCACTTGTCCAGCAATAATTTTTGGGACCCTTTCTAAAAAATTTACTAAACATTAGGTTGATTCTAAATCTGGACACTGCCTTAAAACCCCACGAACAAACCATGATGTGCCAATTAAATTTTCCTGAAACACACATTTTTTCAATTTTTTGAACATTTGTTTATTTTATCATAAAACTGGCACTTTTTAGTGTCTGGATATAAAATTAAACCAAAAATTTCAAGAATTTCCTTAATCCCCCAAAACTCGTTTTGCCTTTTCCTATGGTTTGTGCATAAGGTTATGATGTGGAATTTCTCCCTCCCCCCCCAAAAAAAAAAACACAAAACAAACAAACAACAAAACAACAAAACCCCCCCCCAAAAAAATTTAGAAGTTGGAAATTCTTGAAAATACCTGTCCGACATATCCCATAGACTTTGCACTGCATTGCATCGTCTCACACGAATGTCTCATATCTTTTCAAAAAAATAGGCCTATTTAACATTGAAACTTGGCGTATACATGTAATTCTTGGGTGTTATGTTTAACTTAATTTTCCTAATCAAACTGGATCGTTTTTGTAACGTTAACTTCGTTTCCTGTGATATTACATTCGTTTTCTCGGTCGTGCGCTATACAAACGTGTGTACGCCTGCAATGTCTTTAATATCCCAATATGGCCGCTGCTGGCTTCACGTGCAGAGCCGCTCGACCTATCCAGTTATAGAGATCAGTGACCTTCACCCTAATGAGGCGGAAGTGAATTGTGGTTTTATTTTAAATGTGCAGGGGTCCAATCATTCGGGTCATTTTCTATCAATAATTGTGTACAGTATTTCTCGATTTTGTTTCCTTCTTGAGAGTCGTAAGTAATATTCATCCTTCATAACTTTATTTCAGTCTTGATGCACAGAACAAAAACGTCAAAAACTGACAAAACTTTCCTCGTGGACATTGCCGGGGACGAACGCGCGATGAAGGCGAAGATAGAGGGAGTTAATGTATTTCCAGGCCAAAAGCATTATTAGATCATATAGGCCAAAACCTGGAAATAGCTCATAACAAGCTGAATTTTTCAGGATACGTCCAGGAATATTTGTAGAATAACATACTAAAAGTCTCAAAATCCCCCTGGAGCTCTCTCCAAAATACAAGATGGCGTCCAAAATGGCCGCCATTTTCGATTTTAAGCATAACCTTGCAACCAAACGAGTTAGAAATACAAATTAAGTGTCTAAACTTATGTTTTAAAGCACAAGGAATCCAATAAAATCCAAGGGATTCAAAACCTCTAAATATTTAGAACCAAGATGGTGTCCAAGATGGTGTCCAAGACGGTCTCGAAAATGGCCGCCAATTGTCAAATGTTATCTTAATTTTTGCAACTAAAATAGGAAATACAAAAACAAAGATTCTACACAAAGACTGCAATAAAGTCATTATTTAAAATGTTCAAAACTCATAAATATCCATAATCAAGGTGTCCAAAATGACCGCCTTTTTCCAATTTGTACTAGTACTGGGGGAATCCTTCTTAGTTATATTTTTCAATCTAGCGGGTCCTCTTGCCTGACCCGATGTCGATGTTTTGTCATATTATCTCTCGATTTCTGGGTGTGTCTCTCTCTCGCCCGTACATGTGCCCGTCTGCACCACCCGCACCACCTCAGTGGGTCAAAACAAACCGTCTCTCTCGTCTTTAACCGGCGCACCGGTCTCATACTATCGTCGCGCAATGCGGCCGCCAGCGGCCCTCGGCCCTTAAATCGCTCCCCTTTCTCAAGACGGGGGACACCAAGCCACCTTGGGTGGGGCGGATACTAAGCGTAGACCGCACTGAAAATTTGCCTGGGTTAAATCATAACCCAAAATTTGGGTTGCCCATTTTGGGTTATATTTTGGGTTAAATCAATCACGAAAAACCCATTGTGGGTTAAATCAGCATTTATTTCTGGGTTAAATTTCTGGGTTAAAACCTACTTGGTTAAAATTTTGAGTAATGGAACTTGAGTTATATATTTGGGTAAAATTGATTTTGAATAACCCAAATTGGGTTATATAAGTAAATTTTCCTGGGTTAAATTAGTGGGTTAAGATTTACTTAGTTAAGATTGTATGTAACCAAACACGGGTTGTTTTGGGGGGTTAAAATGATCGTGAATAACACTTTGTTAAGACTTGCACTTGTTATTTTGTTATTTTGTGCATGCATGGTTGAAAGAATTGCAATGAACGTTTTAACGTTTTCCCATGGTGTTTTCCCATGGTGTTTTCCCATGGTGTTTTCCCATGGTGTTTTCCCATGGTGTTTTCCCATGGTGTTTTCCCATGGTGTTTTCCCATGGTGTTTTCCCATGGTGTTTTCCCATGGTGTTTTCCCATGGTGTTTTCCCATGGTGTTTTCCCATGGTGTTTTCCCATGGTGTTTTCCCATGGTGTTTTCCCATGGTGTTTTCCCATGGTGTTTTCCCATGGTGTTCCACCTATGGTGTTCCCCCCATGGTGTTCTACCCATGGTGTTCTCCCCACGGTGTTCTCCCCATGGTGTTCTCCCCATGGTGTTCATCCCCATGGTGTTCATCCCATGGTGTTCCCCCCACTGTGTTTATCCCATGACGTTTATCCCATGGCATTTATTTCATGGTGTTTATCCCATGGTGTTTAACCCATGGTGTACAAATCAGAATCCCATGGTGTTCCCATAGTGTTCCCATGGGATCCCCATAGTAACCCCAATGACTCAATGGGAACAAATCAGAATCCCATGGTGTTCCAATTGTGTTCCCATGGGATCCCATGGTGTTCCCATGGTATCCTCAATGAGACACCATGGGATCAATGGGAACAAATCAATATCCCATGGGGTTCCCATGGGTTCCCATGGGATCCTATGGGAATCCCATGGGAATCTCATGGGACATTTTTGTAAGGGACGCGTTTAATAGGCCTAGCCATGATCGTACTCGTAGGCGCCTACGAGTACGATCATGACGCGTACACAGACTAGACTAGTGCCTGACCATCTAACTAATTACTGTCTGTGTTTAGGATCTAGGATGGAATGGATGGCTATTCCTCAGCAGGACGTGAGCAGACTCATCAATACCATGAGGAGACGATGCCTGGAGGTCATTGAAAAGCGTGGTGGATACACACAATACTGAACAGTTGTGCTGTTGTTTCACAATCAAAATAAAGTCATGAAATCACTCTTGTGAACTTTGACTTTGGATTTTGCCTACAACTTGTGCTCACTCAACCAGAAAGTCATGGATGCCTCCAATCTTCACACAACATTTCCACGATAACCATAGGTATATTCCATGATATGTGTAATCTGTAAGAAACTGTTATTTGTATCATTTTGCTGGATGCCAACACAAATTATTTACTTTCAAATAAGTTTCTTAATAACTCAGTAGTACATTTGTTTTCCATATCTGCAAATGGTGTATCCTAAATGAAGAAGTTTCACTTCAAAAGCTAGTACAGTGAAGAAGTTTTACTAACAAAATAGTTTGATGTTACTTGGCTAGTATAATTAAAGTGAAGAAGTTTCACTTCAAAAGCTATAGTTTTATTTGACTTGGCTAGTACTATAGTTTGATTTTACTTGGCTAGTACAGTTAAAACTGTTTCACAATACAATTATGACTTGATGAGTACAGTGGAGAAGTTTCACTTACACATTGTCCGTAACCTTAACTCCCTAGGGTGTGTGCAAAATCACATTGATTTTGGAGGATTTGGGAGGGTTAGGGATCATTTTTATGGTAGTTCAATGTGGCACTGCTAGTACATGTGCATTGAAGGAGTTTTACTTGCCATTTTCTTTACGAAAATTTGATTTCACTTGGCTATATAGTACAGTAAAGAAGTTTTAAAATTGCACTCCAACCTTACATTGTGCCTAAACTAATGTTAACATGACCTCTGCCAGTCCTTTTAAAATTAAAAGAATCAGAAATAGATAAAACAAAAACAACGTAATAGGGATTTGGCCCAAAGCAAGCTTTGTATTTTACAATTAACCATGATAGTCGATTTTATATGGGAACTGCATTTTTTGTTTTAATATGGAATTTCAAAACTGATTCTGTTTAACGCCTTTTTAAAGAAGTAACGCATACAAGTAAATTTGTTTCAGTTAATTAAAATGCAAAACTCCATGTGGATGACACTGGTGCTGCTCAAGTAATGCTAAATTTTGTCTTTGCTTCACATTTGTATAACTGCTTCACAAAATTTGGTTGCCTCAACTGAAATGTAACGTGCAATTACTCAAATTCTTCAAATATTAGATGAAATGTAACCGATTTATGCAAACATGTTGATTATGCAAATTTGTTAATACAAAAAAATATCTTTCCAAGTTCTAGGTAACCAAGTATCCTAAATATTGAATAAGATTAAAAATTGGTTAGGTTATAACCAATATTGGATTGAAGTGATCACTACCTTAAAAACGTTGCTTTATCTCATTGTTTGAGTTAAATTGATTATATACAAAGAATGTTTATCGTGAAATTTGGGTTAAATTTAAAGTTGCTGTATCTCAATAGTTGGGTTAAATTGACTACAAAGGAAAGTTGTTTTACCGCAATGGTTGGGTTAAATTAACTCCACATGAAAGTTGCTTTACCTAAATATTTACCTAAAGTTATTACAACCCAAGCATATATTCATAGCCCAAGCTCAGGGTTAAATTGACCCAACATTTTGGGTAGATGCAACCCAAACACAGCAGTGTAACTTAATCGTGTGGTTATATTTACCTCAAGTGTGGAGTAAATATAACCCAAAAACACTCGATAGCCCAAGCTTATGGGTTAATATAACCCAATTTTACAGTCGATATAACTAAATTGGTGTATGGTATTAACCCCGTTTGTGGTTATATTTACCCAGAAATTCTAACCCAATCAATTGGGTTGAAACAGCCCAATAAAGGGTAGTTGCAGTTTTCACCCTGTTAATGGGTTAAAATTTAACCCATTTGGGTTAAAATTTAACCCAGGTGATTTTTCAGTGCGGCCACGCCACGGCGGATTCCCCCTGGGAGCGACCCGGACAATTGCAATGGAGCTACACCAAGCCGAGCCGGTGCCGCCCGCGACGGGCAGGGGGGGGGGGGGGGGAGGAAAGCTGTGATGCCTTGATTTGCCCACGGGTTAACATGTTTCGCTTTCCACCTGACACCTCTCTTCGCACTCCCCTTGTGCCGTCTGGTAGCCCCGAGGCTACCGGCCGGCGCTCTCGCGTCACGGACCGGTGTTGGGCCTCTCCGCCAGGGCGATTTTTAGTTCTCTCACGACACCCAGGCCTAGTGATCCACTGCCAAGAATTGTCAGTGTGTGGGTTTCGCCTGTCGATCATTTTAATATGACCACGCGGAGATCAGTAAATGAAAAGGCCATTAGGGCGGGAGCCGGAGCAACGGAGGACCGCTTGCCTCTACTGCGTTCCCCGTCCTCCTTCCTTGCCCCGGCTTTCCGGGGCCCCGGTCGTCCGTACTGTCGGTACCCGCCGCGGCCGTGCCGTCTTCCTGCATGCAGGAAGACGGCACGGACTGACCTTCTGTAGGTTCACCTCCGGAAACCTTGTTGCGACTTTTACGTCCTCTAAATGACCAAGTTTGATCGTCTTCCGGGCACACGAGCGAGGCACCGGTCAAGGAACGGGACCCGCTGACCCCTTCAGTGTAGCACGCGTGCGGCCCCGGACATGATCTATTAACTTAGTCCCCAAGTAGGTCAGAACAGTGTATACTAACGGCTGGGAATTCAGCCCGTTAACCATAGTTAAGGTTCACAAGAGTATTAACTATTAAATCCGTTGATGTAACTTGTATAAATGATAGTATTTTTTTTTTTTTTTTTAATACATTTATTATAATAGGTCTGTGTTAATATAATAAATTTCTTGTGATTTTGTATACCTGGTCATCCACGAGTGAGTTCCTACTGTCAAACTTATTAGGAGACATTTTCTATGTTCCACTGAGGGGAAGGACGGACCCCTGGTGTACATGTACTATTACGGGTAAGTACCAATATTTAACTGGATGAATTGTCAATGGAACATTTTCTTACAGGGGCATAATTTATCTCGTCCTTCTCTCTCATTAATGCCCAGGATTTGTCATTTTTCTAAAAATCCCCGGAAATCTGTATAGGGGTTACTTTCAAATCGATATTTTTGTGTTAGTTTGTTTGGGGTTATATTTGGCTGTTGGAACATACAAGGGAAAACAGTGGCCCTTTACGACAACAAGTTTGGTGAAAGACTCGGTCCACACTTTCGACACTTTCCTGGGTCAAATTTACTTGTTTCTAAGTAATTTGGATACCCAAAGGTTTTCTATTTGACTCGCAATATGACTGAGCAAATTTGGATGCAGATTCTGGGTCAATCTGACCAAGGAGTTTAAATTATTTCATAAAATTCCAAGATGGCTGCTGCATACCCATTACCCCAGATCCGTTGCACAAAGGGACAGTCAGTTTTGTAAAAAAATGAATTCTTGTTTTGATAGGTCGACTCGGCATTTTCAATCTTCATAATCAGGTCATCACTCTCAACATTAAAGCTGGAAGTCTAAATGAATTTATTTTAATATTTTACATCCATACCCATTGATTTATATATTTATAATTATTCATTGATTTATATAAGAAAAAACACGCTTCTAAATGTATCATCCATCCATAGGTTCGGTTCGGAAGAAATCAATTCGCTGATATAAGAGCTTTCACCAGTTATTTCAAGAAAACATATTTACTATCGGTTTTTGTGACACAACGTTACAAGCAGCATGTTTGATTGCAATGTCGCATCACACCTGGTGATACATCTTGACTGAGTTGTGGTCAGCCACTGCCAGCTGCCCATCTGATATGAATGTGATTCCGTTGGGACAATACAGACCCTCCGCAATGCACTTGAGAAAGCCACATTGAGGGTCATAGTGGTGGATATGAGACATGTTATTATAATTATGCATTGCAACATAGATACCTGAGCTATCAGTGTACACACCTTTGCAGTGCTGTACTGGTTTACTATTGATGGTGGGTTTGATGGTGCGCCGTGTAGTACCATTGCAATCAGCAACATTTACTGTCTGTGACCGTGAACTGATGACAATGCTATCATTGCTATCTACCGCCAGATAGTGAGGTTTACCCTTGACTGGTATGGTACGTAGGAGCTCACCATCAGTGGGGCTGTGTTCAGTCAACACCAGCTTCTTGATATCACCTACTACGATGGTACCATCATTCCTGACAGCTACACTCCAGAGGTCAACTGCGGTCTTACCGACCTCACTCGGTGGCACTGTTGGGAACTCGTAGGCCAGCGTGTTGTCGCTGTTGAACACCTTCACATGGGATGCGTTGTCCTCGACGACCACCAAACAATTATTGTTTGTGCGTGTAGATGCGATGCCGCGTGGACCTGTAGGAGTCACGATGTCAAAACAAACGACATTATGCAGTTATTGCACAATCCTTTCAATACAGACATTCTTGACAGAGTGAAAACTGCAGTAGAAAAATGTCTGTCAATGAATACATTATTATGGAGAAATCACCTCGTTTTATAATTCATTTTGCATGATCTTGTTATGTTTGGTGTTTATCTATTTTATGCCTCAGATTGTGGGGCATAAAATGCTTCACTGCGATTTATCTTTCTTTGTGAATAATGGGCGATATGCCTACAAGTGATAAACATACACTGCAAAAACTGTGTTTAGCGAGTAAACACTTTTCTAAACACTTTCTTGCTATCACTTTGTAAATATGTTTAC
This sequence comes from Crossaster papposus, assembly GCA_037893245.1. NCBI lineage: Eukaryota > Metazoa > Echinodermata > Asteroidea > Velatida > Solasteridae > Crossaster > Crossaster papposus. Next base: position 10,072 of record JBAIAA010001829.1, on the reverse strand, counting down.
ATGCTAAACATGTTTAGTATGTGGATGGATAATGTTTAGTCATTGAACATTGAGGTTTATTGGACACGGGTGTTAACTGCAAACAAAGTCTGTTTACTCGGTAAACACAGGTTTTTGGGAGTAAACCCGCTTAATATACCAATGTTTAAGCGAAAATATTTGTTAATCAAATCAACAGTATTATTTTTTTTGTTTTAACTATCATATGTATTTTTCTTGGACTTCCCATCTTTTTCAAAAAGCTTCAGGAATAAAGCAAATCAAAATTCCCATGTCTTGAATACCAACTTATTCCATAGATCATCATTCTGTCACAAATTTACAGTTTCAATTAAGGTTTATTTACTTGTGTTACCTCATTTGTTAAAAATTATTAGTGAAGACCGAAGGCAAATTGTTCAATTGCATGATTTCGCAGATGGCATGTCATTTTAACTTACATCCTTGCATCGGATTTGTGCTTTTCTGGTTTCCATCGATGCCACAGATCACAACTCGTTGGTTCTAGTTGTCAGTCACCGCAATCTCATCAGGTTGACGAGCAGCAATGCCCAAAGCCCCATTTGTCACATACCCCGGTTTGCCCTCCCCAGGAAATATGACCCTCGGTAGTCCCGTACACAGTTACACAAAATAAATTTTCAAATTACTTAAATTCATATGGTATCTACAAGTATTTACACTTTTATTTAAAGTAACAACGCCTTATTCACAAACCTAAATAAGCTAAACATCTTAAGTGTACATTAAGTAAGTTACTTGGAGATTTGTTTATCCAACACTTTAATAGTTTGTACAGTTCATACAGTTCTCAAATGGGGCTCCATTTGGTGACTGTAGCGGTCAGCAGCGGTGACAGTGCAGCCTCTTGCATGACGCGGTACTGGGCCCCTGGTCGATAGGCTGCAAGGCTATGATGGAAGGCCCAACTTGCCCCTTGAACTTGGCTGTTGGTCTTGGCCGTAACCACTCCCTTCTAGCAACTCTTGCTTCCGTCTCTCACTGAGGAACTCTGTCGTTAATTACAATGAAGCATTTCTCTCTATATATATTAGACCCTCTTAACTTATTTGATTTATATATATTTGGGCATGAAATTGCCGTAGCTCATGAAACAAGTATATAACACAGTGTGAACAAAACTATACAACGGCTGTTTCATGATTATAGCAATGTATTATACTCAAATTAGGCAAACAATCCGTGTCAAAAGGAAACAAGTTAACTAAACCTCCCCTAAAATTCAAGGGTCTTCAACAAATAATCTATTTCGTAAATTATAACTCAAAACCTTAAACTTTATCAAAATTATACATTTATAACAAGTTACAGGTCTTGACGATCCTGGTTCTCGCAATACATATAGCGGAGGCTCTCAATAGCCCAGACGTGGCCTATATTATATGCTATACAGCACCACACAAAATATGTCTTCAGCTCTCATTAGCTGGCCCAACTCATCAAAAATATGAGGCTGGCAAACATAGCCCTCTCCTCTCAAGATTCTTATCTCGAATGCCGTATCTCACTCTACTTTCCAAGAACCCTGCCGACAAATTCCACGGAAAATGTCTCGTGATTTTCGGCCCTATTGTTTCCCACACCTTAGCATTAACTACAAAGGAAAGACATTCCTCGAATGATGTAGATTCAACCAATGGGAATGCACGTGAAAGTAATTATTAACATAATAATGGTACCTTGGGGTTTACCATAAACAGAGAAATGTGTGTTCACTCATAAGTGCGTTCGACTAACGTAAACTCAAGTTTTTGGTTTTTACTAATATGTACAAATTTCGAAGAGTAATTTCGATAAATTAATTCAAATCGTGACACCATTGAACTCTCCTGGACCGCTTCCTTGTCTACCAAACTCACAACACAGCTCCCACTTGCCTTCCGTCACCACCCCCCCACCCAGATTGATGTCACAAACCCCCTCACTCTGCTTAAACTTCAGGAATGCCAGCCTGTCATCAACTCTAGGAATAGCCTGAGCGAGCAACAGTTTCAAGTCTTTGCTGATTGTAGGATAGAGTGACAGGAAGTCACTATCCGATGCAGTCCTTGTCACCTCTCTAGCTGTATCTAGTGAAAACTGAAACCTCTCCACAGCCAAGCTCGCGGTTTTCTCACATTCTTTCAGTTTCTGCTCACGATCCGTTTAGATGTTTTTGATGTCGTCAAGAATGCGATTTTCCTGAGCCGTTACTTCTGCTCGTATCTTAGCTGCTTTGTCTTGCACTTCTGTCGTGACCCCCTTGGCTGTGAGACTCAAATCTTCTCTCAGTCTTGAGACTTTCTCTTGTGATTTCTGCAGTTCTTTTATGGCGTTTTCAAGTTGAGAAAACAGTTCACCCAACGACTCCTTGTATATTGATGTGGTTAGATTTCTGTCAATACACACGTGTCCTGGCTTACGGTGGTCGAGGACGGTACAATCTCGGCAGATGAGCACTTGACACGTTGTACAAAAGAACCGTGTCGCTTCACCCTCATAGATCGGACATTTTCAGCTTGACTTCATTACGTTTATTCGCTGGTTCGGCTTTTGGAGAGTCGTTAGGTTACCAGTAAAAACGCGGTGGCCATCTCTGTGCACAAAGGCCGGCCGTTGATGCATTGGGCCATGATTGGGCGCAGTGCATTCTCTATAATAATAAATAATAATATCAACATTTATAAAGCGCCTTTTCCTAGGGTTACAAAGCGCTTAGAGAATGACCAAGAAAATACAACAATGACAAGTATAATAACGTAAAACCAAATGGAAAGACCACTGCCAGACCCAGCCCGCAGCACTCAACAAGAGAGCCCAGCGATAGCAACTCAAGAGAAACGATCACTGGTGAGATCAGGGAATGAAGGGCTCTCTAATAAGACGAGCACGCGGAAGTCAGGTCTGACAATGAAGTTACAGATTAAACAAATATGTCTTTAATGACCCTATAAACTTGGCCACGGAGCTAGAATTTTTGATGGAGTGTGGAATGGAATTCCATATCCTGGGGCCTGCGATTGAAAATGCCCTGTCTCCTGATTTTCGGGTGGTTCGTGGGATATAGAAGTTACCCTGGGAGCGTAAGTTGGCCCTTGTTTGCCTGGTATCTAATGAATTGGAAATGTACGTGGGAAAAATACCAGAAATGCATTTGTACATGTTTAAGGCCATTGTATACATGATTCGTTTCTCTATTGGAAGCCAGTGCAGCTGTTTGATCAGTGGAGAAGTGGGAACATGCTTTGGGTAGGAGAAGATTACACGAGATGCTCTATTTTGGATTTTTTGTAACTTGGTTAAGTCAGATTGTTTGAGTCCATTTAGCAGGGAATTGCAGTAGTCCAGTCTTGACAGTACAAGTGCCCGGACAGCAGCGTGGCAGGCTTCGGCATCGATGTACTTCCGGATTTTAGTGATGTTACGGAGGTGATAGTTAGCAGATTTGCAGAAAGACGTAACATGGTCACTCACCGACATGGTTTTGTCAAAAACAACGCCAAGATTCCGGATGGAAGATGATGGGTGAAGTGTGATGTTGTTCATGGTGAGAGTCAGGTGGGCTATTCGTTTGTAGTTGTGGTTAGATGAGGCAATGAAGAATTCAGTTTTCCCCTCATTTAGTTGAAGCTTATTGCGTAACATCCAGCGCTGAACGTTGATGATGCACTGAGAGAGAGCTTGAACAACCCGAGTTCTGCATCATTTGGGATTTGTGGGTCAAATTCCACGTAGATTTGAATATCGTCGGCATACAGGTGAAATTTGACATCATGCTTTCGAAGAATGTCGCCGACTGGGGACAGGTACATCGTAAAGGCCTGTAGACCTATAACAGACCCTTGAGGAACTCCGAAACGAAGAGCGACTTCATCAGAGGTGACACCGTCAGGTAGGATAACCCGACTCCTACGGTTATCGAAGTATGACTTGAACCAGTCGAGTGCAGTGCCAGTTATACCAAATCTGTCATGGAAACGTTGTAGTAGTATGTCGTGATCTAGGGTATCAAAGGCGGCTGAAAGATCAAGCATGACCATGAAAACGGCATTGTTTTTGTTCATTGCTCTAAGTATGTCGTTTTGTACACAAAGCAGAGCAGTCTCAGTACTGTGGTTGGGTCTGTAGGCGGATTGTAGGGGTTCGGCTAACTGGTGCTCATCAATGTGTTGGGATAGTTGTTTACAGACTACTTTTTCCGTTAGCTTAGCTAGGTACTGGAAATTAGAAATGGGGCGGTAATTTTTGAGGTCTTCTTTATTGAGAGATGATTTCTTTAGGATTGGAGTAATGACGGCCATTTTGAATGAGTCTGGGAAAACCCCAGATGTCAGTGAGGTATTAACGATTTCAGTCAGCTTAGGTAGAAAGGTAGCTATGTGCTGTTTGATTATCCAGGTTGGAATTATGTCCAGATAACAGGATTTTGCCGTTGATTTATTGATGACTTGGTGGAGGTAATCATCGGTGAACGGCTGGAAATGAGAAAACCTAATATTGGGAGGGCATTTTGGAATGTTTGCAGGTAAAGTTAAATCTGCATGCAGGTCATCCATATGAGCTCGGATAGTCGTAATTTTGTCGGTGAAAACTTCGCAGAAAGTGTTAGCAAGAACTATACAGGTGAGTTCTGAATCGACGGCATTGACCGGGGTTTACCAGTGAGGTCATTGACAACACGGAAAACTTCTTTGGGAGTGGAACCTATCAGCGAATCTCTGTAAAAGTCCGATTTGGCTTTAAGGATGACTTCAGCTAGATTGCATTTAGATTGTTCGTAGATGGAACGGTCGGTGGCGAGTCTGGACTTCCGCCATTTGCGTTCTGCACGACGGCGTCTGCGTCTCGCGTCATCCACGTCATTGTTGTACCACTTTGGTTTGATGCGTTTAGGCTTGGATTTCGAAGTTGATAAAGGTGCATGGAGGTCCAGCGCATAGTTAACTGCAGAGTTACATGCATTAACGGTCGTATCAACGTCGCCCTCACATGTGACATCGTGGAGACAATCCGATAAGTCACGAGCAAAAGCATCATGGTCAATCTTGCGAAAGTTGCGGAATTTCGCTGCTTGGATAATAGGCTGAGGTTTTACAAAGTGAAGTTTACAATTGATAACGGCGTGATCCGAGACACCATTCATGTCAATTGTACAGTCACTAACCAGTTCATCATCATCAGATCTTGTGATGATACCATCAAGAATATGTTTGTGGGTAGGACCTGTAACGAGTTGTTTGAGTCCATAAGCTGCTAGCGTAGAGTTGACATGGGACGTATCAGATTTGTCGGGACAGTCAAAGTGAATGTTAAAATCGCCCAGACAGATTACTTTTCCAGGCAATTCATCCAGGTATTCAATGAACCTGTCAAAGTCGGTGAGAAATGTAGATGTCTTAATTTTGTTTCTCGCAGATGGAGGGGGTCTGTAGATTACAGCAAAATGAAGGTTATGCATGACATCAGATATGAAAGCATACTCAAACGTATTAGCTTCGAAGTTATCACATACGGCATGTACTAAGTGAAGTTCATCGCGAAAGAGGACAGCAATACCTCCGTGTTTGTCTCCAGGGCGTGTAATATTAATGCACGTAAACCCTGGTGGGGTTATTTCATTGATGACTACTTGATCATCAGAGTCAAGCCAGGTTTCTGTTAGTAGCATTATGTCAATGTTCTGAGATATAGTGTAGTCACAGATGATCAGGGATTTATTGCAGGCAGAGTGGACGTTCCAGTGAGCAATGTTTAGTGTACTGGAATGATTGTGTTCCAGAGGACTGTGTTGTGACGCAGATGGTTGCAAACCGTTTTGGACGTTCGAGAAAGTGTTCTTGGTTTTACGGTGGCGGATGTGAGAACCGGCACGCCGACTTCGTAGATGAAGCACTCCCAACTCCTTAAGATTATGGAACAGTTGGGTAGGCAATGTACACAAGTTGTTGCTATGCTTTATAGCAAGAAGTTCGGATTGAGTGTACATGTGAGTAGTCATTAAATTTGTTCGATCGAGCTTAACGCTTTCATTCAGGGTGACGTAATTAGCAGCGTCAAGCATGGTTGTACTTCTGGTGATGACAATGCCCAATGGAGTCAATGCAGACCAAATGTGTACAAGACTTACTGTCATCAGGGCAATGAAAAACATATTGAAAATGTTCCAACAGCAAGTCCAATTATCTTCAACAACAGGTCCTAGCTGATGCACTACACCATGTTTGACAGCATGTCAAAAATTGAATCAGAAATGTACATGCATAACAACGTAATCATCGATATTATCCGGATCAAATTCATATTATCCGGATCAAATTTTCTTAGCAGCAGCAGCAAAAACAGCGCCAGGTCTATGGTGGAGAGCCTGGATGCTAATCGGATTAAGATAAGAGGGGTCTTCGTTCTAACTCCTAATTTATTGCTCCATGGTTTGAGTGGGGACACATCGGGTGTACACACCACACTTACAAAGTTACAGTTGACCAGGAACTGTGCCGTGACCAGCCATGAGTCGCTTCGAATAAATGCCTGTGTTTTCCCAAGCTCCAACCTTTGTACAAGTCTCATGCATTCCTGCCCTGAACCTCAGAATTCAACAGGGCCTCCCCGGGCCTGTTGTACTGAGTCCAACAACAAGTTGCTAATGTTTGGTATCAAACCTGCAAAACCTAGCAAAACCTGCAGTTTGAGTTTGAAGGGCTTGGGGTAGTTAGGATGAATGAAAAACATTTGACATCTTTCATTTTCACGAATACAAAATTTGAACCTAATTTGTTGGTTTTTCCCGAAAGTCTTTTACTGTTTGACATGTCGATCAATGCAGACTTTAAACAGGAATAACTTGTTTCCCCTATTTGTCATATGTTTCAGATTTTTCTTGCCAGGAGTTTGTTTGTGTTTGTTCTCACTCCTTTGGTTTTTCCCTCCCTCCCCCTCCTCATTACTCTTGTTCATACCTTTTTGTTAGTTTTCCCTTTGATCGTCACCCTGGACCCCCCTCCTTGTGGTTTTACCCTTTCGGTTTGTGTTCCCCACTCAAATTCACACCCCATCCCTCTTTGAGTCTACCCACACTGACCTCACCCTTTAATCCCTCAGCCTAATCCTCCTTTTGTTGATTGTTCACTGGACTGGGTGCTTTTTCTTTTGTGTTTCTTTCGCCTACCATGATGATGTGCATCATGCTGTATGTTGCCATATATAACAAGTCAAAGGTAAAATGCTCTGAGAGCATAATAAAAGGGCCAACGGGTTTCCAGTTAAAGTAAAATGCTGTGCGAGCATTCCAGTTAAAGTAAAATGCTGTCTCAGCACTGCACTCGCGTCAAAAAGGAAGTGGACAAGAGAATGCCAACGGGTTTTACCTCTTACCCCCCCCCCAACAAGCCAAGACCGAGCGAAAGGTCAGCAGGTGTGGGCCACTAGTTCGGTGTGGGCGGGTCGAAACCGTTGCCCTCCCACCTCGCCCCCTCCTCCCATAGCAGCATGGACTCACAATCGGGTAGTCTAAAGCACCGACTCAATGAGCCAATGAGAGAGAGACACACGCATTGGAGGGGAAAGCGCTGCACTCTCTGCGAGAGAGAGAAGGCCGCAACGCAAGAGAGTGGGAAGCCGATCACCGGCTATGTAACGCGGTCGGTGGTCACGTAGCTGAATAACTGGCACGAAATGGACGGCGCGTAAACAATAACTCGTGCTCGCGCGATAGGGCGGATGAGCACGAGCTTATAAATAAGCTTATAATGGGCTTATTAACGGATAATCTCGACGCGCGCTGTGGGCCCACGGTGAAGTTCACTTCTTACCCGCTCTGTGCGCGCTGTGTATCAAGTAGTAAGTATGCTGCTGTTGGCGCTCACATGTTTCCGTGCAAAAGTTGTTAAGTATTGAAGCAAGGTGACATCGTTTTTTTTGGAATCCGGCACACGTGTCGGATGAATTAGAGAAAGCGTGCGTTCGCTGTGTATTTGCGAGCGTTTGTGAGACAAATGCGCGCAAGGCACAGCTACGTACGGTGGTCTAAAGGCGGAGCGTGTCCAGCACCAGCTTGACAGACTGATTGCTGTGCTCGAGCTCGTACTGCAGCGCGTCTTCGCGCTTCTTGAACTTGGTGGGATCGACGGGGTACATGTCGTCGAGCAGCTCGTAGTTGAGGCGGCTAGTGTCCGTCTCGGGGCGCTCGTGCGACTTGACGTGGTACTGCTCGCCGCCGTACACTTCGCACAGCGTCTCGGCGGCGTCGGTCGGCTGCATGCCCTTGACCAGCTTTTGCGCCTCGACGTACTTTTTGCGCAGCGTATTGACGGCTTTGCAGAACAGTTTCTGCGCCTCCGTCTTGACGGCCATCAGGCGCGCCAACTTGAGGTCATATTCAAGGCGCAGGTCATTGCGCGTCTCCGGGTCGTCGATCTCGCCGTCCGACTGCAGCTGCGCCGCATTCGCCGCCTGCACAAACTCCTCGCGCACGCGCGCGAACCAGTCGGCGTCGAGCATGGCGCGGTACTGCACGCCGTCGCGATCGACGTACGGCGTCTTGCCGTAGGCGTCGGTGACGGGCAGCCCCTTGGCCGCGTCAAGCAGCGCAGTGGCGCAGTCGGCGCGCGCGAGTTGGCAGCTGAGACGCTTGCGAGCGCGGCGCATAATTTGCATGGCCAAATTGATGCGCTGGCGATTGGCTACGTTGTACCGGCGCATGCGCTCCAGCAGCTGCAGCGCTATGCCGCTGCTGCACAACGCAGCGTGCGCCTCATAGCGGTCGGCAGCAACCGTTTGCAGAATGTCCTGCTCGCCCTGTACGGCGCCAATGCGACGCAGGCGACGGCGCACGCGATTGGTGCTGCGCTCGTACGAAACATGATAGCTAGTGAGCTAGTGAAACCGTTGCCCTCCCACCTCGCCCCCTCCTCCCATAGCAGCATGGACTCACAATCTGGTAGTCTAAAGCACCGACTCAATGAGCCAATGAGAGAGAGACACACGCATTGGAGGGGAAAGCGCTGCACTCTCTGCGAGAGAGAGAAGGCCGCAACGCAAGAGAGTGGGAAGCCGATCACCGGCTATGTAACGCGGTCGGTGGTCACGTAGCTGAATAACTGGCACGAAATGGACGGCGCGTAAACAATAACTCGTGCTCGCGCGATAGGGCGGATGAGCACGAGCTTATAAATAAGCTTATAATGGGCTTATTAACGGATAATCTCGACGCGCGCTGTGGGCCCACGGTGAAGTTCACTTCTTACCCGCTCTGTGCGCGCTGTGTATCAAGTAGTAAGTATGCTGCTGTTGGCGCTCACATGTTTCCGTGCAAAAGTTGTTGAGTATTGAAGCAAGGTGACATCGTTTTTTTTGGAATCCGGCACACGTGTCGGATGAATTAGAGAAAGCGTGCGTTCGCTGTGTATTTGCGAGCGTTTGTGAGACAAATGCGCGCAAGGCACAGCTACGTACGGTGGTCTAAAGGCGGAGAAAGAAGGCGGTGCTAAGTAGAATTGTCATTGTCAACTGATATGATGACCTGTTGCAGTGTATGAAGTGCAACCCTATGCAGGCACAGGCGCTCATGCATTAGGTGTAGCTGACAGATGCTGAAAGTACGCCGGCGCAGATGTGCATGCAAAGTGGAGCGAAGGCTGTCAAGTGTAGGTTAGAATTATGGGCGTAGCTAGTATGCGCCAGAGTAGAAGAGCGTGCATAGCGGCACCTAGGACCTCTCAGACAGTGTCTTCAGTGCAGGAGAGCGCACAGCGTATATCGAACATTGGTGATAGTACTCTTTATAGCAACGCAAAACCAAAATTGAACTCCATCCAAGCCGTAATGGCTATCTTACGATGACCCACCAGCATTAGTGTATGCAAATAAATGCAGTGATTACGGTACAGTGCTAACCAGTTAACATATACTGCTCGGTGGGAGGGCAACGGTTTCGACCCGCCCACACCGAACTAGTGGCCCACACCTGCTGACCTTTCGCTCGGTCTTGGCTTGTTGGGGGGGGTAAGAGGTAAAACCCGTTGACATTCTCTTGTCCACTTCCTTTTTGACGCGAGTGCAGTGCTGAGACAGCATT
>JBAIAA010001828.1:0-30970 GCA_037893245.1 Crossaster papposus | reverse complement strand
CCATGGCCGGGACGAGGCAAGCCTCTATTCCACGGCCCAAATCCAAAAATCAGATTAATATACTGGCTGTTCGATGAACAGCGTTTCAGATATTAAGCTGAAAAGAACAGATACTACACATGATCTTAGCCAAAAGGCCGAGAAGCGATAACGATTGATATTGAACCAATAGGGCGCTCTGGAATTATGCATGCAAATTGATTTCCCCGACCATTGTTCTCATCCGAATAATATTCATTTTTACTTTTTCTAATTTGTGTATTTGGGATCAATACAAGGACTCCTCACAGAGCCCGACGCAAACCCGAAAAAACCCGTTTAGAGAAATTACCAACTTTTGGCACGTTAATTTACATCAATATTCATGAGCTTGGGGGTTTTTTATAACACATTTTCATACACATCGACAATATTCTTTTACAAATTCATTTTTTTAACCAAAAGTCGCTTGAAAATCTGAAAAAATGCGAGTGGTATCATAATTATCGCCATGCTGCACCGCGCCTCGCCGCTGTAATTACACCGACCTACCGGTACGAGCGCGCCGATAGATGGCGCCCTTCGGCACAACCGCGCCTCGATCGTTTACCGTTCAGGCCGGTTTATTTGTTTTCAAGCAGAACCTAAATGTCCCACTTTGGGGGCGGTGAAAATAGTCTGGTTCCATGGCCTGACCATTTAATTGTGTACACCCAGACGTCGAAATTGTAGTCGCGAACGTTAACGATAATACCCGACCGTCAACAAAACGTGTTCGGAAATCTTCAGACATTTTTGGAAACGACAGTTTGGCCAAGGAAAATGTTTCGTGCTAAGCAAATTGGTGTGCTTACATTTGTTACGAAATTGGGCCCAGGTAAAACGGAACACGAGAACAAAGCTAATAGACCACACGCGAAGTGTCAACTCACCACATTTCCAATGTTTTTGTTAAATCCATGAAAATGTGACCCAGGATATCAAAATCACTAATAAGCGGGAAATGACAATTCGCGTTATGTACATAGTAACATTTGAAATTCCATAGGCTTTCTAATGATACCCATCCCTAGTCTGTAACTCGTAACCAATAATTTCCGAGCTAAAGGCTTGTGATGGATGTCATTACAAAGCTTCTTGAATTTCCCATCTTATTATATTTATATCTGTGAAAGTCATTTTCCGACTTATTCTTGATTTTGATGTGCTGGGTCACGGGTATAATATCATTCACGTACTTTTACAAACTGAACATGCATGTACTGTACAGTACGCGTAGTACGTGTATATATAGAGTACAGACACAGCGCGTATTTCTTTTTGCTTTGTTGAAGTCACAGTGCGCGCGTTGCATATTTAATGAGCTAGTTTCATAATAATGTCACCTGGATACACGTTAAAACACACCCGCGCGAGGATGAAAACAAACACTTTCTCAATGTTTTTATAAGCAGAAAAAGAGAAGGCGATTCTTTACAAAATAAACGAAGCTATTGGACAAACCCAGCGGGCCTTTGGCTGTGAAAGTGTAAATAAAAGTGGAAAATGTAAATGGCCGTGTAAGTAAAAAGTTATTGAAAATCTACAAATGTAATATCTAACTTTGTCTCTTTTAAAACTTTATTTAAAAATGAAGAACAGACAGACAGCGGCGTTTCTCTCTTGTAATTATGTGGTGGCCCTGAAAAGAGCCTTTTGGTTTTGTATATGGAGGCCAAGTAATTTGTTTGTATTACTTTGATACTTTGGCGGTCTTTTTGGGCAGAAGTACTTGCTGGATGTTGGGAAGCACACCGCCTTGCGCGATGGTAACTCCACTCATCAACTTGTTAAGCTCTTCGTCGTTGCGTATAGCAAGCTGCAGGTGTCGAGGGTTAATTCTCGTCTTCTTATTATCTCGTGCTGCGTTACCGGCCAGCTCCAGGATCTCGGCGGTCAGGTATTCCATCACGGCTGCCAGGTAGACCGGTGCACCGGCTCCAACCCGCTCAGCGTAGTTGCCCCTTCGCAAAAATCGATGAACACGACCCACGGGGAACTGCAGTCCCGCCCTTGAGGACCTGCTCCTGGCCTTGCTTCTTGCTTTTCCGCTCTTTCCTCGTCCAGTCATCTTGAAGTAGTTGGTGGCAGTAGATTGCGATCTGCAGTGAAAGTGCCGTACGAGGGGGGTGACGGCACTAGTTATAGCGTTCCGGTGGATTGGCCGAAGCACGCCAAGTAGCCAATCACGCGCGACACACTGACTGTACGGTTGAGTGCACCGCATCCATTTTTTTGATGCGTGGAAACAGAGATACATTTTTTGAACGAGGTCTGTCTGTCTGTCTGTCTTCAATCTAAGCGATGAAATCATAACAGCAAAAACCCAAAGCACCCAAAAAGCTTACCTGCTTTCTCAGACGATTTCTGTAATCCCGACGGAGTGTCCCTGTTGCCTACCGATTGACCTGCCCCCACGCTGGCCGCAGATCGGCCGTCATATACCGCATTGAAAACTGTCACGGATTTGTCTGCACGGAGATAATGACAAACACATATATTTAACATACATCAAACAAGAAACCACTACTTCTCGTAATGGAGACTGAATGAACTGAAACCAGTGCGCGCACAGGTGCTGAATAACAAAAGGCCGTGCCGCCATTTGAAATGCTTACGTGACTTACTGAGGCTTATTGAACAATGACCCCCATTTGTCAATTTCGTTGTTGGCGGGCACGCGTATAATTGTTTTGGTCAAAGCGATATTTTGGTTTTAAAAATTCGATCGCTAAAGTTGGGCGGCGCACTGTCAGCCCTGCTGTGGTATATATCATTGTAATTAAATGATGTACATAACTACTTTTGGTATCATTGGAAAGCTAACGAATCGCCATTTACAAGTGTGTAAAACAATAGAACTCCAAATACTACCGAAATACTTTTCCCCGTCATGCCTTTTCAAGTCACATATTTGTTTTCAAAGGCGACGAGAACAGAATGTCAATGTTGATCTTCTTTTCTCCTTTTAAGGTCAGGGGGGTTGTAAAGACGGGAACACTACCCGAACGGTTGTGAAACCTACGAACATTGACTGAATTAGTAACACAAATTGGACAGTCACATCTCTTTTTTAAAATTGTGTTGGCTCTGAAAAGAGCCGTTTGGTTATTATGTTTTTCGTGGTTTTTTTTCTTCTCGGTCACCCTATTTTGAAGTAGTATACTTGGTGACGGCCTTGGTCCCTTCGCTGACTGCATGCTTGGCAAGCTCTCCCGGGAGGATAAGACGTACTGCAGTCTGCACTTCACGACTTGAGATGGTCGACTTCTTGTTGTAGTGGGCAAGGCGAGAAGATTCCCCGGCGATGCGCTCAAACACGTCGTTGACAAAGCTGTTCATGATGCTCATTGCCTTGCTTGAGATTCCTGTGTCGGGGTGCACCTGTTTCATGACTTTGTAGATGTAGATGCCGTAGCTCTCCTTGCGACGCCGGCGCCTCTTCTTGTTTATGCTGACCGGAGCCTTGGTGTTGCCTGCCTTCTTCTGGCCTTTTCCGCTAACTTTAGGAGCCATGATTGGAGTTGATGAGTGTATGTGATCGTGCGATCGAATGGAAGGTCAAAAATGCCGGGACGACTTTTATGGCACACGATAGGATTCTGGGCATACACGCATTGTCCACACAATCACCCAAGCGTAAAGAAATCTGTACGCGTGCAAAGTGACACGCATTAGCACTGAAGGCAAAAGCCATCTCTCCGAATGAAAACCAAGAAACAAACAAACAAACAAACAAACAAACAATTAATAATAACATTAATAATAATAATACAATTATTTATTATATTCGGTAAACGTCAACAATCCGGTGTGGTTTTACACATTATTTGTTTTGCCCCAAACGCAGGGGAAACTTGCGTGCCATCCAATGTAACGAAGAGTTCCCGTTTTCGAAAATATGACACAAAACGACTGCATAAACAATTGTGTACATGGCCAGGAAATTACCTCTTTTTTTTTTACAGAATTAAAAGTAAAAGAAATAGGGGGGAGACAACTAAAACCAGGATACAGATCAATAAACAAAATGGATAGAGACTAATCTTGATGATTTTATTAATCCGTTCTCCGGAACCCTGGCCAGTTAAAATTCGTATTCACCAATAGTAACCGCATTTAACTTTCCAAACTCTACAGAAAACGCTATTGGAATTAATCTCTCTTTAAAAAAGTTTTGGCCCTGAAAAGGGCCGTTCGGTTTGTTTTGCGCACACAGCTTTGACTCAAGCCCGTTCACCACGAATTCGGCGAGCCAACTGGATGTCCTTGGGCATGATGGTGACCCTCTTGGCATGGATGGCGCAAAGGTTGGTGTCTTCAAAGAGGCCAACGAGGTAGGCTTCGCTCGCCTCCTGCAGTGCCATGACGGCAGAACTCTGGAATCGCAGTTCTGTTTTGAAGTCCTGTGCAATTTCACGCACAAGTCTCTGGAACGGCAGCTTTCGGATCAGCAGTTCGGTGCTCTTCTGGTAGCGACGAATCTCGCGAAGGGCGACAGTTCCCGGTCTGTACCGATGGGGTTTCTTGACACCGCCAGTCGCCGGTGCGCTCTTACGTGCCGCCTTGGTGGCCAACTGCTTCCTTGGTGCTTTTCCACCGGTGCTCTTTCTTGCCGTCTGCTTGGTGCGTGCCATGATTTGAGAGTGGTTACGTCAGATTGAAGAGTAGATAAGAAGTGAATGCCAAATCAACGAACAGGCCGTCTCTTAAGACTAGAGAATAGCATCCTCGGGCTGAAGTCTAACAAAGGGCAGTCTTCCAATTTGGTAATTCGGACACCATGCCGAGACGCTTCACTGATCACAACTTATTTACCCTCCGAAACAATACGGTCAATATTACCCACGAGTACATGATACTTTGCAAGCAAATTAATTTCCCCCCAGCTACCAAAATAAACAAAAGGGCCGTGTCTTCGATAAAGACATCCCACAAATAATTACGGGCAATAAACGAAAAGGGAAAACTTAATAGACACTGGGAGGAAAATCCACACTGAATCCTGAGACAATGCTAAAATAATAACAGAGTACACACACACACACACACACACAAATAAAAACCTGGAATCAATCTCTTTTTGTGAAATCGTGGTGGCTCTGAAAAGAGCCGTTTGGTTTGAAAATTGCATGTAGCATGCATCTAGCCGCCGAAACCGTACAGCGTGCGCCCCTGTCTCTTCAGGGCGTACACCACATCCATCGAAGTAACGGTTTTCCTCTTGGCGTGCTCGCAGTAGGTGACTGCATCGCGGATAACATTCTCCAGGAACACCTTGAGGACTCCGCGAGTTTCTTCGTAGATGAGACCTGAGATGCGCTTGACCCCTCCGCGGCGGGCCAGCCGACGAATGGCTGGTTTAGTGATGCCCTGGATGTTGTCGCGAAGAACCTTGCGGTGACGCTTGGCACCCCCTTTGCCCAATCCTTTTCCTCCTTTGCCACGGCCAGACATGTTTGTTTTTTTAATTTTCGATTTTTCTTCTCTGCTCAGACTAGATCGATTGAATGGGCGAAGCAGTGTATTATATATCACACCTTTTCGCGGCCGCGATAGGAGCACGCGAGGCAAACGAAGGTCGGGGCGCCCTCTAGCAACAAATCGTGGCAGAGGTATTCTTTTCGAAATAACGACACGAGAGGAGAAATAAACAGTCATCGAGAGAGGAAAGCAAGCAAACGAATCATCGTAACAATAGAATAACAAACCAAAAAACGGAACTGTTAAAAGCACTGTTATTTATTTTATTTGAGGTTTTATCACTTACAACAAAAATGCTATCCAAAACGGCCCTGCATTATTACCTATACAGTATTTCAAACAAAAATAGAGTTAAAACAAGACCACAAACAAAAAGCAAATCTAAAGTCTACAATTATGTGAAATCATATGAATTAAAAAAAATTGGGAAAAAATAAAGAAAATCTAATACATCGTCGTCAAATAAATATACAACCAGACGCAGAGGGCCTGTTTGTTTTTGTTGTTGTTTTTCTCCTTCATCAGAAATCATCCAAAAACAAAGAGATCGGTCTTCATACAATTATTTACTTTAGACGTATTGAAATGTTTAAATATACGAAAGCCCCGAAGTAAAGCGAAGAAAGAACTTGTAAAAGTGATGCGACATAGGAATACACATAGACGAGACCTGTTTTTGTATTATTTGATGTTCCCCGAGGGGAGTGGGCCGAATCCCGGATGTACTGCTATACCGGGCCAACCCATGGCCGGGACGAGGCAAGCCTCTATTCCACGGCCCAAATCCAAAAATCAGATTAATATACTGGCTGTTCGATGAACAGCGTTTCAGATATTAAGCTGAAAAGAACAGATACTACACATGATCTTAGCCAAAAGGCCGAGAAGCGATAACGATTGATATTGAACCAATAGGGCGCTCTGGAATTATGCATGCAAATTGATTTCCCCGACCATTGTTCTCATCCGAATAATATTCATTTTTACTTTTTCTAATTTGTGTATTTGGGATCAATACAAGGACTCCTCACAGAGCCCGACGCAAACCCGAAAAAACCCGTTTAGAGAAATTACCAACTTTTGGCACGTTAATTTACATCAATATTCATGAGCTTGGGGGTTTTTTATAACACATTTTCATACACATCGACAATATTCTTTTACAAATTCATTTTTTTAACCAAAAGTCGCTTGAAAATCTGAAAAAATGCGAGTGGTATCATAATTATCGCCATGCTGCACCGCGCCTCGCCGCTGTAATTACACCGACCTACCGGTACGAGCGCGCCGATAGATGGCGCCCTTCGGCACAACCGCGCCTCGATCGTTTACCGTTCAGGCCGGTTTATTTGTTTTCAAGCAGAACCTAAATGTCCCACTTTGGGGGCGGTGAAAATAGTCTGGTTCCATGGCCTGACCATTTAATTGTGTACACCCAGACGTCGAAATTGTAGTCGCGAACGTTAACGATAATACCCGACCGTCAACAAAACGTGTTCGGAAATCTTCAGACATTTTTGGAAACGACAGTTTGGCCAAGGAAAATGTTTCGTGCTAAGCAAATTGGTGTGCTTACATTTGTTACGAAATTGGGCCCAGGTAAAACGGAACACGAGAACAAAGCTAATAGACCACACGCGAAGTGTCAACTCACCACATTTCCAATGTTTTTGTTAAATCCATGAAAATGTGACCCAGGATATCAAAATCACTAATAAGCGGGAAATGACAATTCGCGTTATGTACATAGTAACATTTGAAATTCCATAGGCTTTCTAATGATACCCATCCCTAGTCTGTAACTCGTAACCAATAATTTCCGAGCTAAAGGCTTGTGATGGATGTCATTACAAAGCTTCTTGAATTTCCCATCTTATTATATTTATATCTGTGAAAGTCATTTTCCGACTTATTCTTGATTTTGATGTGCTGGGTCACGGGTATAATATCATTCACGTACTTTTACAAACTGAACATGCATGTACTGTACAGTACGCGTAGTATGTGTATATATAGAGTACAGACACAGCGCGTATTTCTTTTTGCTTTGTTGAAGTCACAGTGCGCGCGTTGCATATTTAATGAGCTAGTTTCATAATAATGTCACCTGGATACACGTTAAAACACACCCGCGCGAGGATGAAAACAAACACTTTCTCAATGTTTTTATAAGCAGAAAAAGAGAAGGCGATTCTTTACAAAATAAACGAAGCTATTGGACAAACCCAGCGGGCCTTTGGCTGTGAAAGTGTAAATAAAAGTGG
Organism: Crossaster papposus; assembly: GCA_037893245.1. Taxonomy (NCBI): domain Eukaryota; kingdom Metazoa; phylum Echinodermata; class Asteroidea; order Velatida; family Solasteridae; genus Crossaster; species Crossaster papposus. The sequence goes on along the minus strand of JBAIAA010001828.1, from coordinate 23,204 downwards.
AAAATGTAAATGGCCGTGTAAGTAAAAAGTTATTGAAAATCTACAAATGTAATATCTAACTTTGTCTCTTTTAAAACTTTATTTAAAAATGAAGAACAGACAGACAGCGGCGTTTCTCTCTTGTAATTATGTGGTGGCCCTGAAAAGAGCCTTTTGGTTTTGTATATGGAGGCCAAGTAATTTGTTTGTATTACTTTGATACTTTGGCGGTCTTTTTGGGCAGAAGTACTTGCTGGATGTTGGGAAGCACACCGCCTTGCGCGATGGTAACTCCACTCATCAACTTGTTAAGCTCTTCGTCGTTGCGTATAGCAAGCTGCAGGTGTCGAGGGTTAATTCTCGTCTTCTTATTATCTCGTGCTGCGTTACCGGCCAGCTCCAGGATCTCGGCGGTCAGGTATTCCATCACGGCTGCCAGGTAGACCGGTGCACCGGCTCCAACCCGCTCAGCGTAGTTGCCCCTTCGCAAAAATCGATGAACACGACCCACGGGGAACTGCAGTCCCGCCCTTGAGGACCTGCTCCTGGCCTTGCTTCTTGCTTTTCCGCTCTTTCCTCGTCCAGTCATCTTGAAGTAGTTGGTGGCAGTAGATTGCGATCTGCAGTGAAAGTGCCGTACGAGGGGGGTGACGGCACTAGTTATAGCGTTCCGGTGGATTGGCCGAAGCACGCCAAGTAGCCAATCACGCGCGACACACTGACTGTACGGTTGAGTGCACCGCATCCATTTTTTTGATGCGTGGAAACAGAGATACATTTTTTGAACGAGGTCTGTCTGTCTGTCTGTCTTCAATCTAAGCGATGAAATCATAACAGCAAAAACCCAAAGCACCCAAAAAGCTTACCTGCTTTCTCAGACGATTTCTGTAATCCCGACGGAGTGTCCCTGTTGCCTACCGATTGACCTGCCCCCACGCTGGCCGCAGATCGGCCGTCATATACCGCATTGAAAACTGTCACGGATTTGTCTGCACGGAGATAATGACAAACACATATATTTAACATACATCAAACAAGAAACCACTACTTCTCGTAATGGAGACTGAATGAACTGAAACCAGTGCGCGCACAGGTGCTGAATAACAAAAGGCCGTGCCGCCATTTGAAATGCTTACGTGACTTACTGAGGCTTATTGAACAATGACCCCCATTTGTCAATTTCGTTGTTGGCGGGCACGCGTATAATTGTTTTGGTCAAAGCGATATTTTGGTTTTAAAAATTCGATCGCTAAAGTTGGGCGGCGCACTGTCAGCCCTGCTGTGGTATATATCATTGTAATTAAATGATGTACATAACTACTTTTGGTATCATTGGAAAGCTAACGAATCGCCATTTACAAGTGTGTAAAACAATAGAACTCCAAATACTACCGAAATACTTTTCCCCGTCATGCCTTTTCAAGTCACATATTTGTTTTCAAAGGCGACGAGAACAGAATGTCAATGTTGATCTTCTTTTCTCCTTTTAAGGTCAGGGGGGTTGTAAAGACGGGAACACTACCCGAACGGTTGTGAAACCTACGAACATTGACTGAATTAGTAACACAAATTGGACAGTCACATCTCTTTTTTAAAATTGTGTTGGCTCTGAAAAGAGCCGTTTGGTTATTATGTTTTTCGTGGTTTTTTTTCTTCTCGGTCACCCTATTTTGAAGTAGTATACTTGGTGACGGCCTTGGTCCCTTCGCTGACTGCATGCTTGGCAAGCTCTCCCGGGAGGATAAGACGTACTGCAGTCTGCACTTCACGACTTGAGATGGTCGACTTCTTGTTGTAGTGGGCAAGGCGAGAAGATTCCCCGGCGATGCGCTCAAACACGTCGTTGACAAAGCTGTTCATGATGCTCATTGCCTTGCTTGAGATTCCTGTGTCGGGGTGCACCTGTTTCATGACTTTGTAGATGTAGATGCCGTAGCTCTCCTTGCGACGCCGGCGCCTCTTCTTGTTTATGCTGACCGGAGCCTTGGTGTTGCCTGCCTTCTTCTGGCCTTTTCCGCTAACTTTAGGAGCCATGATTGGAGTTGATGAGTGTATGTGATCGTGCGATCGAATGGAAGGTCAAAAATGCCGGGACGACTTTTATGGCACACGATAGGATTCTGGGCATACACGCATTGTCCACACAATCACCCAAGCGTAAAGAAATCTGTACGCGTGCAAAGTGACACGCATTAGCACTGAAGGCAAAAGCCATCTCTCCGAATGAAAACCAAGAAACAAACAAACAAACAAACAAACAAACAATTAATAATAACATTAATAATAATAATACAATTATTTATTATATTCGGTAAACGTCAACAATCCGGTGTGGTTTTACACATTATTTGTTTTGCCCCAAACGCAGGGGAAACTTGCGTGCCATCCAATGTAACGAAGAGTTCCCGTTTTCGAAAATATGACACAAAACGACTGCATAAACAATTGTGTACATGGCCAGGAAATTACCTCTTTTTTTTTTACAGAATTAAAAGTAAAAGAAATAGGGGGGAGACAACTAAAACCAGGATACAGATCAATAAACAAAATGGATAGAGACTAATCTTGATGATTTTATTAATCCGTTCTCCGGAACCCTGGCCAGTTAAAATTCGTATTCACCAATAGTAACCGCATTTAACTTTCCAAACTCTACAGAAAACGCTATTGGAATTAATCTCTCTTTAAAAAAGTTTTGGCCCTGAAAAGGGCCGTTCGGTTTGTTTTGCGCACACAGCTTTGACTCAAGCCCGTTCACCACGAATTCGGCGAGCCAACTGGATGTCCTTGGGCATGATGGTGACCCTCTTGGCATGGATGGCGCAAAGGTTGGTGTCTTCAAAGAGGCCAACGAGGTAGGCTTCGCTCGCCTCCTGCAGTGCCATGACGGCAGAACTCTGGAATCGCAGTTCTGTTTTGAAGTCCTGTGCAATTTCACGCACAAGTCTCTGGAACGGCAGCTTTCGGATCAGCAGTTCGGTGCTCTTCTGGTAGCGACGAATCTCGCGAAGGGCGACAGTTCCCGGTCTGTACCGATGGGGTTTCTTGACACCGCCAGTCGCCGGTGCGCTCTTACGTGCCGCCTTGGTGGCCAACTGCTTCCTTGGTGCTTTTCCACCGGTGCTCTTTCTTGCCGTCTGCTTGGTGCGTGCCATGATTTGAGAGTGGTTACGTCAGATTGAAGAGTAGATAAGAAGTGAATGCCAAATCAACGAACAGGCCGTCTCTTAAGACTAGAGAATAGCATCCTCGGGCTGAAGTCTAACAAAGGGCAGTCTTCCAATTTGGTAATTCGGACACCATGCCGAGACGCTTCACTGATCACAACTTATTTACCCTCCGAAACAATACGGTCAATATTACCCACGAGTACATGATACTTTGCAAGCAAATTAATTTCCCCCCAGCTACCAAAATAAACAAAAGGGCCGTGTCTTCGATAAAGACATCCCACAAATAATTACGGGCAATAAACGAAAAGGGAAAACTTAATAGACACTGGGAGGAAAATCCACACTGAATCCTGAGACAATGCTAAAATAATAACAGAGTACACACACACACACACACACACAAATAAAAACCTGGAATCAATCTCTTTTTGTGAAATCGTGGTGGCTCTGAAAAGAGCCGTTTGGTTTGAAAATTGCATGTAGCATGCATCTAGCCGCCGAAACCGTACAGCGTGCGCCCCTGTCTCTTCAGGGCGTACACCACATCCATCGAAGTAACGGTTTTCCTCTTGGCGTGCTCGCAGTAGGTGACTGCATCGCGGATAACATTCTCCAGGAACACCTTGAGGACTCCGCGAGTTTCTTCGTAGATGAGACCTGAGATGCGCTTGACCCCTCCGCGGCGGGCCAGCCGACGAATGGCTGGTTTAGTGATGCCCTGGATGTTGTCGCGAAGAACCTTGCGGTGACGCTTGGCACCCCCTTTGCCCAATCCTTTTCCTCCTTTGCCACGGCCAGACATGTTTGTTTTTTTAATTTTCGATTTTTCTTCTCTGCTCAGACTAGATCGATTGAATGGGCGAAGCAGTGTATTATATATCACACCTTTTCGCGGACGCGATAGGAGCACGCGAGGCAAACGAAGGTCGGGGCGCCCTCTAGCAACAAATCGTGGCAGAGGTATTCTTTTCGAAATAACGACACGAGAGGAGAAATAAACAGTCATCGAGAGAGGAAAGCAAGCAAACGAATCATCGTAACAATAGAATAACAAACCAAAAAACGGAACTGTTAAAAGCACTGTTATTTATTTTATTTGAGGTTTTATCACTTACAACAAAAATGCTATCCAAAACGGCCCTGCATTATTACCTATACAGTATTTCAAACAAAAATAGAGTTAAAACAAGACCACAAACAAAAAGCAAATCTAAAGTCTACAATTATGTGAAATCATATGAATTAAAAAAAATTGGGAAAAAATAAAGAAAATCTAATACATCGTCGTCAAATAAATATACAACCAGACGCAGAGGGCCTGTTTGTTTTTGTTGTTGTTTTTCTCCTTCATCAGAAATCATCCAAAAACAAAGAGATCGGTCTTCATACAATTATTTACTTTAGACGTATTGAAATGTTTAAATATACGAAAGCCCCGAAGTAAAGCGAAGAAAGAACTTGTAAAAGTGATGCGACATAGGAATACACATAGACGAGACCTGTTTTTGTATTATTTGATGTTCCCCGAGGGGAGTGGGCCGAATCCCGGATGTACTGCTATACCGGGCCAACCCATGGCCGGGACGAGGCAAGCCTCTATTCCACGGCCCAAATCCAAAAATCAGATTAATATACTGGCTGTTCGATGAACAGCGTTTCAGATATTAAGCTGAAAAGAACAGATACTACACATGATCTTAGCCAAAAGGCCGAGAAGCGATAACGATTGATATTGAACCAATAGGGCGCTCTGGAATTATGCATGCAAATTGATTTCCCCGACCATTGTTCTCATCCGAATAATATTCATTTTTACTTTTTCTAATTTGTGTATTTGGGATCAATACAAGGACTCCTCACAGAGCCCGACGCAAACCCGAAAAAACCCGTTTAGAGAAATTACCAACTTTTGGCACGTTAATTTACATCAATATTCATGAGCTTGGGGGTTTTTTATAACACATTTTCATACACATCGACAATATTCTTTTACAAATTCATTTTTTTAACCAAAAGTCGCTTGAAAATCTGAAAAAATGCGAGTGGTATCATAATTATCGCCATGCTGCACCGCGCCTCGCCGCTGTAATTACACCGACCTACCGGTACGAGCGCGCCGATAGATGGCGCCCTTCGGCACAACCGCGCCTCGATCGTTTACCGTTCAGGCCGGTTTATTTGTTTTCAAGCAGAACCTAAATGTCCCACTTTGGGGGCGGTGAAAATAGTCTGGTTCCATGGCCTGACCATTTAATTGTGTACACCCAGACGTCGAAATTGTAGTCGCGAACGTTAACGATAATACCCGACCGTCAACAAAACGTGTTCGGAAATCTTCAGACATTTTTGGAAACGACAGTTTGGCCAAGGAAAATGTTTCGTGCTAAGCAAATTGGTGTGCTTACATTTGTTACGAAATTGGGCCCAGGTAAAACGGAACACGAGAACAAAGCTAATAGACCACACGCGAAGTGTCAACTCACCACATTTCCAATGTTTTTGTTAAATCCATGAAAATGTGACCCAGGATATCAAAATCACTAATAAGCGGGAAATGACAATTCGCGTTATGTACATAGTAACATTTGAAATTCCATAGGCTTTCTAATGATACCCATCCCTAGTCTGTAACTCGTAACCAATAATTTCCGAGCTAAAGGCTTGTGATGGATGTCATTACAAAGCTTCTTGAATTTCCCATCTTATTATATTTATATCTGTGAAAGTCATTTTCCGACTTATTCTTGATTTTGATGTGCTGGGTCACGGGTATAATATCATTCACGTACTTTTACAAACTGAACATGCATGTACTGTACAGTACGCGTAGTACGTGTATATATAGAGTACAGACACAGCGCGTATTTCTTTTTGCTTTGTTGAAGTCACAGTGCGCGCGTTGCATATTTAATGAGCTAGTTTCATAATAATGTCACCTGGATACACGTTAAAACACACCCGCGCGAGGATGAAAACAAACACTTTCTCAATGTTTTTATAAGCAGAAAAAGAGAAGGCGATTCTTTACAAAATAAACGAAGCTATTGGACAAACCCAGCGGGCCTTTGGCTGTGAAAGTGTAAATAAAAGTGGAAAATGTAAATGGCCGTGTAAGTAAAAAGTTATTGAAAATCTACAAATGTAATATCTAACTTTGTCTCTTTTAAAACTTTATTTAAAAATGAAGAACAGACAGACAGCGGCGTTTCTCTCTTGTAATTATGTGGTGGCCCTGAAAAGAGCCTTTTGGTTTTGTATATGGAGGCCAAGTAATTTGTTTGTATTACTTTGATACTTTGGCGGTCTTTTTGGGCAGAAGTACTTGCTGGATGTTGGGAAGCACACCGCCTTGCGCGATGGTAACTCCACTCATCAACTTGTTAAGCTCTTCGTCGTTGCGTATAGCAAGCTGCAGGTGTCGAGGGTTAATTCTCGTCTTCTTATTATCTCGTGCTGCGTTACCGGCCAGCTCCAGGATCTCGGCGGTCAGGTATTCCATCACGGCTGCCAGGTAGACCGGTGCACCGGCTCCAACCCGCTCAGCGTAGTTGCCCCTTCGCAAAAATCGATGAACACGACCCACGGGGAACTGCAGTCCCGCCCTTGAGGACCTGCTCCTGGCCTTGCTTCTTGCTTTTCCGCTCTTTCCTCGTCCAGTCATCTTGAAGTAGTTGGTGGCAGTAGATTGCGATCTGCAGTGAAAGTGCCGTACGAGGGGGGTGACGGCACTAGTTATAGCGTTCCGGTGGATTGGCCGAAGCACGCCAAGTAGCCAATCACGCGCGACACACTGACTGTACGGTTGAGTGCACCGCATCCATTTTTTTGATGCGTGGAAACAGAGATACATTTTTTGAACGAGGTCTGTCTGTCTGTCTGTCTTCAATCTAAGCGATGAAATCATAACAGCAAAAACCCAAAGCACCCAAAAAGCTTACCTGCTTTCTCAGACGATTTCTGTAATCCCGACGGAGTGTCCCTGTTGCCTACCGATTGACCTGCCCCCACGCTGGCCGCAGATCGGCCGTCATATACCGCATTGAAAACTGTCACGGATTTGTCTGCACGGAGATAATGACAAACACATATATTTAACATACATCAAACAAGAAACCACTACTTCTCGTAATGGAGACTGAATGAACTGAAACCAGTGCGCGCACAGGTGCTGAATAACAAAAGGCCGTGCCGCCATTTGAAATGCTTACGTGACTTACTGAGGCTTATTGAACAATGACCCCCATTTGTCAATTTCGTTGTTGGCGGGCACGCGTATAATTGTTTTGGTCAAAGCGATATTTTGGTTTTAAAAATTCGATCGCTAAAGTTGGGCGGCGCACTGTCAGCCCTGCTGTGGTATATATCATTGTAATTAAATGATGTACATAACTACTTTTGGTATCATTGGAAAGCTAACGAATCGCCATTTACAAGTGTGTAAAACAATAGAACTCCAAATACTACCGAAATACTTTTCCCCGTCATGCCTTTTCAAGTCACATATTTGTTTTCAAAGGCGACGAGAACAGAATGTCAATGTTGATCTTCTTTTCTCCTTTTAAGGTCAGGGGGGTTGTAAAGACGGGAACACTACCCGAACGGTTGTGAAACCTACGAACATTGACTGAATTAGTAACACAAATTGGACAGTCACATCTCTTTTTTAAAATTGTGTTGGCTCTGAAAAGAGCCGTTTGGTTATTATGTTTTTCGTGGTTTTTTTTCTTCTCGGTCACCCTATTTTGAAGTAGTATACTTGGTGACGGCCTTGGTCCCTTCGCTGACTGCATGCTTGGCAAGCTCTCCCGGGAGGATAAGACGTACTGCAGTCTGCACTTCACGACTTGAGATGGTCGACTTCTTGTTGTAGTGGGCAAGGCGAGAAGATTCCCCGGCGATGCGCTCAAACACGTCGTTGACAAAGCTGTTCATGATGCTCATTGCCTTGCTTGAGATTCCTGTGTCGGGGTGCACCTGTTTCATGACTTTGTAGATGTAGATGCCGTAGCTCTCCTTGCGACGCCGGCGCCTCTTCTTGTTTATGCTGACCGGAGCCTTGGTGTTGCCTGCCTTCTTCTGGCCTTTTCCGCTAACTTTAGGAGCCATGATTGGAGTTGATGAGTGTATGTGATCGTGCGATCGAATGGAAGGTCAAAAATGCCGGGACGACTTTTATGGCACACGATAGGATTCTGGGCATACACGCATTGTCCACACAATCACCCAAGCGTAAAGAAATCTGTACGCGTGCAAAGTGACACGCATTAGCACTGAAGGCAAAAGCCATCTCTCCGAATGAAAACCAAGAAACAAACAAACAAACAAACAAACAAACAATTAATAATAACATTAATAATAATAATACAATTATTTATTATATTCGGTAAACGTCAACAATCCGGTGTGGTTTTACACATTATTTGTTTTGCCCCAAACGCAGGGGAAACTTGCGTGCCATCCAATGTAACGAAGAGTTCCCGTTTTCGAAAATATGACACAAAACGACTGCATAAACAATTGTGTACATGGCCAGGAAATTACCTCTTTTTTTTTTACAGAATTAAAAGTAAAAGAAATAGGGGGGAGACAACTAAAACCAGGATACAGATCAATAAACAAAATGGATAGAGACTAATCTTGATGATTTTATTAATCCGTTCTCCGGAACCCTGGCCAGTTAAAATTCGTATTCACCAATAGTAACCGCATTTAACTTTCCAAACTCTACAGAAAACGCTATTGGAATTAATCTCTCTTTAAAAAAGTTTTGGCCCTGAAAAGGGCCGTTCGGTTTGTTTTGCGCACACAGCTTTGACTCAAGCCCGTTCACCACGAATTCGGCGAGCCAACTGGATGTCCTTGGGCATGATGGTGACCCTCTTGGCATGGATGGCGCAAAGGTTGGTGTCTTCAAAGAGGCCAACGAGGTAGGCTTCGCTCGCCTCCTGCAGTGCCATGACGGCAGAACTCTGGAATCGCAGTTCTGTTTTGAAGTCCTGTGCAATTTCACGCACAAGTCTCTGGAACGGCAGCTTTCGGATCAGCAGTTCGGTGCTCTTCTGGTAGCGACGAATCTCGCGAAGGGCGACAGTTCCCGGTCTGTACCGATGGGGTTTCTTGACACCGCCAGTCGCCGGTGCGCTCTTACGTGCCGCCTTGGTGGCCAACTGCTTCCTTGGTGCTTTTCCACCGGTGCTCTTTCTTGCCGTCTGCTTGGTGCGTGCCATGATTTGAGAGTGGTTACGTCAGATTGAAGAGTAGATAAGAAGTGAATGCCAAATCAACGAACAGGCCGTCTCTTAAGACTAGAGAATAGCATCCTCGGGCTGAAGTCTAACAAAGGGCAGTCTTCCAATTTGGTAATTCGGACACCATGCCGAGACGCTTCACTGATCACAACTTATTTACCCTCCGAAACAATACGGTCAATATTACCCACGAGTACATGATACTTTGCAAGCAAATTAATTTCCCCCCAGCTACCAAAATAAACAAAAGGGCCGTGTCTTCGATAAAGACATCCCACAAATAATTACGGGCAATAAACGAAAAGGGAAAACTTAATAGACACTGGGAGGAAAATCCACACTGAATCCTGAGACAATGCTAAAATAATAACAGAGTACACACACACACACACACACACAAATAAAAACCTGGAATCAATCTCTTTTTGTGAAATCGTGGTGGCTCTGAAAAGAGCCGTTTGGTTTGAAAATTGCATGTAGCATGCATCTAGCCGCCGAAACCGTACAGCGTGCGCCCCTGTCTCTTCAGGGCGTACACCACATCCATCGAAGTAACGGTTTTCCTCTTGGCGTGCTCGCAGTAGGTGACTGCATCGCGGATAACATTCTCCAGGAACACCTTGAGGACTCCGCGAGTTTCTTCGTAGATGAGACCTGAGATGCGCTTGACCCCTCCGCGGCGGGCCAGCCGACGAATGGCTGGTTTAGTGATGCCCTGGATGTTGTCGCGAAGAACCTTGCGGTGACGCTTGGCACCCCCTTTGCCCAATCCTTTTCCTCCTTTGCCACGGCCAGACATGTTTGTTTTTTTAATTTTCGATTTTTCTTCTCTGCTCAGACTAGATCGATTGAATGGGCGAAGCAGTGTATTATATATCACACCTTTTCGCGGACGCGATAGGAGCACGCGAGGCAAACGAAGGTCGGGGCGCCCTCTAGCAACAAATCGTGGCAGAGGTATTCTTTTCGAAATAACGACACGAGAGGAGAAATAAACAGTCATCGAGAGAGGAAAGCAAGCAAACGAATCATCGTAACAATAGAATAACAAACCAAAAAACGGAACTGTTAAAAGCACTGTTATTTATTTTATTTGAGGTTTTATCACTTACAACAAAAATGCTATCCAAAACGGCCCTGCATTATTACCTATACAGTATTTCAAACAAAAATAGAGTTAAAACAAGACCACAAACAAAAAGCAAATCTAAAGTCTACAATTATGTGAAATCATATGAATTAAAAAAAATTGGGAAAAAATAAAGAAAATCTAATACATCGTCGTCAAATAAATATACAACCAGACGCAGAGGGCCTGTTTGTTTTTGTTGTTGTTTTTCTCCTTCATCAGAAATCATCCAAAAACAAAGAGATCGGTCTTCATACAATTATTTACTTTAGACGTATTGAAATGTTTAAATATACGAAAGCCCCGAAGTAAAGCGAAGAAAGAACTTGTAAAAGTGATGCGACATAGGAATACACATAGACGAGACCTGTTTTTGTATTATTTGATGTTCCCCGAGGGGAGTGGGCCGAATCCCGGATGTACTGCTATACCGGGCCAACCCATGGCCGGGACGAGGCAAGCCTCTATTCCACGGCCCAAATCCAAAAATCAGATTAATATACTGGCTGTTCGATGAACAGCGTTTCAGATATTAAGCTGAAAAGAACAGATACTTATTTTTAATTTTTTAGGATCTTCCTAAGGAAGACCCCAAGGGCAGGGTAGTCACACTACACCTAGGTTCGTGAGGCTACGAGCCCCCCTGCCCTTTTTTACTAAATATTAAAACTCACATAGCACACAAACAGGACGGTACAGACAGAGAGTGTGGCCACGCCACCCACGCATTACCGTGGTAGGGTACGACCCTAACTCTCTGCCATGGAACGTATACAAACAAAATACATACTAACAACCACAAGACAACCAGAGGGACTAAACAACACTATACGACTTACGAAGGCTGGCTACATCTGCATCCAGAACATACTGAGTATGTATCTGGACCAGATGGCTAACCCAAAACACCTGACTCTCAAACTTGGATCCACACTTCTGGCAAAGAACCAGTCCCTCACGTCCGTGGACACTCCGCTGATGCGCAGCAAAATCCTCCCAAACGGAGAACTTAGCCCCGCAATTACCCTTCCGAGGGCAGCAGAAACTTGCCTGGTTCCCCAACCCGGGGAGGTTGAGTCCAGTAATCTTGACCCGGGCCCGACGGACCGGATCTAAAGAGGGACCCCGGAGAGGCTCATTAGAGGTCTCCGGGGTTACCTCCACCCCGGTGCCACCCTCGGTGTCGCCTAGGGGGCCAGCAGTGGTTTTTGACGAGCCAATCGGCTCGTCTAATACCATCTCAGACTCCGGAGAGTCTGAGAGGTTAATTCCCTGTATTTTGGAAGAGGGGGCATCTGAGTCAGAAGAAGTGTCTCGCGACCTCTTCTTCTTCTTCTTCGCCTTCCCCTTCCTTGATACAGGGACAAAAGGAACAGCTTTCTCGATCGCGGCGGCCTGACACTCCACGGTGTCACAAGAGACAACGGTCTCAGCGCCGTCTCCCATGCAGCCGGCGCAACCGACAAAGCTGAACTTAACGGTCCTCGTAATCCAGCGGTCGCAGTGGAAACAAAGCCACGACTCCGCTGAATGTAGAGGACCGGCATCCTTCGAGCACCGAATACACGGTGCTCGAGGCAGTTCGAAGTCCGATACCATATTGGTATCGGACACCGTTACAGTCTCCGAGCCCGACGGATCGGGCCCGGAGCTAGAGGAGGAGGAAGGGCTCACCGCCCCCTCGGCGCCCACAAGTGTGGGCGCTTCAAGAGGCGGAGAAGCCTCCCCCTTATGATGTGCAGGGGCAGATTTCCCCTGCACCACCACATCTGCCCACCGCTTGGCGGGTCGCACCCTCTCTGCGAAGGACTTTGGGCACAGTTTAAAACTGTGCCCCTCGTCCCCGCAGAAAGTGCACATCACTTTGTTGGGGCACTCCCCAGAGGGATGACCCAACTGCAAGCATTTGTAACACCTTACGGTGATACATTTGCTTGCAGAGTGGCCAGGGCTTCCGCATCGGGCGCAAGTCCGAGTCTGACCAGAGTGGCCGACCCAGGCATTGCGATTCCCGATGCGGAGAACCGAGGGAATGGATCTGACACCCGACATTAAGTATTGCCGGGTGCCAGTAAATACGGCAGGCTCCTCGGGGTAGGTCAGAAACCTACCCTTATGGACCCTGCCGTACTGAGAGAGAATGGATCTGACGACATTGTCGTCAAGATCCATCTCCACATAATTTACTGAGACCAGCTTCATGTCGAAGGATGTAACTCGACACCCAGGAAGCTGGTCCAGATCAAGCTCGAAACGACGAGCCAAGACGGCCGATTTGAACGTTAGGTCAAACCGGCCGCCGGAAAGGGGTTGTAAGGCCTCCAGGTGGGAGGACGGGACAATCCCAATCCCCCGGAGGACCTTAAAGACATCGCTAGGCGTCTCCTTGCCATCGAAACTAAGTTCGAAAGCGCGGGGACGCCTAGCACTAGAAGAATTATTTCCAGACATGCTGGAAATAAACCAAAGAATACAAAATACCAAAAAAGTAAAAACCTCCTGGGTATTACAAAGGGCTGGACTAGCAACTGCCTAGTCCAGCTAAACAAGAAAGTAAAGTATAAGCACACGCGCTATGTATAAAACAAAATACCAGCGCGGCACATATACAACACTATTGTATATACAAAAATGGCGTGAAGGCAAGACTTATTGCCTTCACCCACATAAAGAAATAGAAAAAACCCGTAGCACTACACACACAACTGGTGTTATGTAAGCGCCACGGGTAAATGAACAACAAAGAAAAACCCGTACACTGTACGGGAAGAACAAAGAAATACGCACAAACCTATGGGCCCGTGGACTTCCACGGGGAGAACAAAGGCTGTACGTAAACGAATGGCGCTGGCTGCTACAGCACTGCGTATACAGCCAGCGACCAAAAACCAAAACTAAAAACCTCCAAAACAACAACCAAAAATCAGAAGAAATTTGGCGAAAATAAGACCAACCCGGTCTATAAACCAAACGGAAGAAACTGATATACAAATTATATCAGTTTAGTATTACAAAACTCGACTACGCTTCAAAATCACGGGAGCAAAAAAGCTACACATGATCTTAGCCAAAAGGCCGAGAAGCGATAACGATTGATATTGAACCAATAGGGCGCTCTGGAATTATGCATGCAAATTGATTTCCCCGACCATTGTTCTCATCCGAATAATATTCATTTTTACTTTTTCTAATTTGTGTATTTGGGATCAATACAAGGACTCCTCACAGAGCCCGACGCAAACCCGAAAAAACCCGTTTAGAGAAATTACCAACTTTTGGCACGTTAATTTACATCAATATTCATGAGCTTGGGGGTTTTTTATAACACATTTTCATACACATCGACAATATTCTTTTACAAATTCATTTTTTTAACCAAAAGTCGCTTGAAAATCTGAAAAAATGCGAGTGGTATCATAATTATCGCCATGCTGCACCGCGCCTCGCCGCTGTAATTACACCGACCTACCGGTACGAGCGCGCCGATAGATGGCGCCCTTCGGCACAACCGCGCCTCGATCGTTTACCGTTCAGGCCGGTTTATTTGTTTTCAAGCAGAACCTAAATGTCCCACTTTGGGGGCGGTGAAAATAGTCTGGTTCCATGGCCTGACCATTTAATTGTGTACACCCAGACGTCGAAATTGTAGTCGCGAACGTTAACGATAATACCCGACCGTCAACAAAACGTGTTCGGAAATCTTCAGACATTTTTGGAAACGACAGTTTGGCCAAGGAAAATGTTTCGTGCTAAGCAAATTGGTGTGCTTACATTTGTTACGAAATTGGGCCCAGGTAAAACGGAACACGAGAACAAAGCTAATAGACCACACGCGAAGTGTCAACTCACCACATTTCCAATGTTTTTGTTAAATCCATGAAAATGTGACCCAGGATATCAAAATCACTAATAAGCGGGAAATGACAATTCGCGTTATGTACATAGTAACATTTGAAATTCCATAGGCTTTCTAATGATACCCATCCCTAGTCTGTAACTCGTAACCAATAATTTCCGAGCTAAAGGCTTGTGATGGATGTCATTACAAAGCTTCTTGAATTTCCCATCTTATTATATTTATATCTGTGAAAGTCATTTTCCGACTTATTCTTGATTTTGATGTGCTGGGTCACGGGTATAATATCATTCACGTACTTTTACAAACTGAACATGCATGTACTGTACAGTACGCGTAGTACGTGTATATATAGAGTACAGACACAGCGCGTATTTCTTTTTGCTTTGTTGAAGTCACAGTGCGCGCGTTGCATATTTAATGAGCTAGTTTCATAATAATGTCACCTGGATACACGTTAAAACACACCCGCGCGAGGATGAAAACAAACACTTTCTCAATGTTTTTATAAGCAGAAAAAGAGAAGGCGATTCTTTACAAAATAAACGAAGCTATTGGACAAACCCAGCGGGCCTTTGGCTGTGAAAGTGTAAATAAAAGTGGAAAATGTAAATGGCCGTGTAAGTAAAAAGTTATTGAAAATCTACAAATGTAATATCTAACTTTGTCTCTTTTAAAACTTTATTTAAAAATGAAGAACAGACAGACAGCGGCGTTTCTCTCTTGTAATTATGTGGTGGCCCTGAAAAGAGCCTTTTGGTTTTGTATATGGAGGCCAAGTAATTTGTTTGTATTACTTTGATACTTTGGCGGTCTTTTTGGGCAGAAGTACTTGCTGGATGTTGGGAAGCACACCGCCTTGCGCGATGGTAACTCCACTCATCAACTTGTTAAGCTCTTCGTCGTTGCGTATAGCAAGCTGCAGGTGTCGAGGGTTAATTCTCGTCTTCTTATTATCTCGTGCTGCGTTACCGGCCAGCTCCAGGATCTCGGCGGTCAGGTATTCCATCACGGCTGCCAGGTAGACCGGTGCACCGGCTCCAACCCGCTCAGCGTAGTTGCCCCTTCGCAAAAATCGATGAACACGACCCACGGGGAACTGCAGTCCCGCCCTTGAGGACCTGCTCCTGGCCTTGCTTCTTGCTTTTCCGCTCTTTCCTCGTCCAGTCATCTTGAAGTAGTTGGTGGCAGTAGATTGCGATCTGCAGTGAAAGTGCCGTACGAGGGGGGTGACGGCACTAGTTATAGCGTTCCGGTGGATTGGCCGAAGCACGCCAAGTAGCCAATCACGCGCGACACACTGACTGTACGGTTGAGTGCACCGCATCCATTTTTTTGATGCGTGGAAACAGAGATACATTTTTTGAACGAGGTCTGTCTGTCTGTCTGTCTTCAATCTAAGCGATGAAATCATAACAGCAAAAACCCAAAGCACCCAAAAAGCTTACCTGCTTTCTCAGACGATTTCTGTAATCCCGACGGAGTGTCCCTGTTGCCTACCGATTGACCTGCCCCCACGCTGGCCGCAGATCGGCCGTCATATACCGCATTGAAAACTGTCACGGATTTGTCTGCACGGAGATAATGACAAACACATATATTTAACATACATCAAACAAGAAACCACTACTTCTCGTAATGGAGACTGAATGAACTGAAACCAGTGCGCGCACAGGTGCTGAATAACAAAAGGCCGTGCCGCCATTTGAAATGCTTACGTGACTTACTGAGGCTTATTGAACAATGACCCCCATTTGTCAATTTCGTTGTTGGCGGGCACGCGTATAATTGTTTTGGTCAAAGCGATATTTTGGTTTTAAAAATTCGATCGCTAAAGTTGGGCGGCGCACTGTCAGCCCTGCTGTGGTATATATCATTGTAATTAAATGATGTACATAACTACTTTTGGTATCATTGGAAAGCTAACGAATCGCCATTTACAAGTGTGTAAAACAATAGAACTCCAAATACTACCGAAATACTTTTCCCCGTCATGCCTTTTCAAGTCACATATTTGTTTTCAAAGGCGACGAGAACAGAATGTCAATGTTGATCTTCTTTTCTCCTTTTAAGGTCAGGGGGGTTGTAAAGACGGGAACACTACCCGAACGGTTGTGAAACCTACGAACATTGACTGAATTAGTAACACAAATTGGACAGTCACATCTCTTTTTTAAAATTGTGTTGGCTCTGAAAAGAGCCGTTTGGTTATTATGTTTTTCGTGGTTTTTTTTCTTCTCGGTCACCCTATTTTGAAGTAGTATACTTGGTGACGGCCTTGGTCCCTTCGCTGACTGCATGCTTGGCAAGCTCTCCCGGGAGGATAAGACGTACTGCAGTCTGCACTTCACGACTTGAGATGGTCGACTTCTTGTTGTAGTGGGCAAGGCGAGAAGATTCCCCGGCGATGCGCTCAAACACGTCGTTGACAAAGCTGTTCATGATGCTCATTGCCTTGCTTGAGATTCCTGTGTCGGGGTGCACCTGTTTCATGACTTTGTAGATGTAGATGCCGTAGCTCTCCTTGCGACGCCGGCGCCTCTTCTTGTTTATGCTGACCGGAGCCTTGGTGTTGCCTGCCTTCTTCTGGCCTTTTCCGCTAACTTTAGGAGCCATGATTGGAGTTGATGAGTGTATGTGATCGTGCGATCGAATGGAAGGTCAAAAATGCCGGGACGACTTTTATGGCACACGATAGGATTCTGGGCATACACGCATTGTCCACACAATCACCCAAGCGTAAAGAAATCTGTACGCGTGCAAAGTGACACGCATTAGCACTGAAGGCAAAAGCCATCTCTCCGAATGAAAACCAAGAAACAAACAAACAAACAAACAAACAAACAATTAATAATAACATTAATAATAATAATACAATTATTTATTATATTCGGTAAACGTCAACAATCCGGTGTGGTTTTACACATTATTTGTTTTGCCCCAAACGCAGGGGAAACTTGCGTGCCATCCAATGTAACGAAGAGTTCCCGTTTTCGAAAATATGACACAAAACGACTGCATAAACAATTGTGTACATGGCCAGGAAATTACCTCTTTTTTTTTTACAGAATTAAAAGTAAAAGAAATAGGGGGGAGACAACTAAAACCAGGATACAGATCAATAAACAAAATGGATAGAGACTAATCTTGATGATTTTATTAATCCGTTCTCCGGAACCCTGGCCAGTTAAAATTCGTATTCACCAATAGTAACCGCATTTAACTTTCCAAACTCTACAGAAAACGCTATTGGAATTAATCTCTCTTTAAAAAAGTTTTGGCCCTGAAAAGGGCCGTTCGGTTTGTTTTGCGCACACAGCTTTGACTCAAGCCCGTTCACCACGAATTCGGCGAGCCAACTGGATGTCCTTGGGCATGATGGTGACCCTCTTGGCATGGATGGCGCAAAGGTTGGTGTCTTCAAAGAGGCCAACGAGGTAGGCTTCGCTCGCCTCCTGCAGTGCCATGACGGCAGAACTCTGGAATCGCAGTTCTGTTTTGAAGTCCTGTGCAATTTCACGCACAAGTCTCTGGAACGGCAGCTTTCGGATCAGCAGTTCGGTGCTCTTCTGGTAGCGACGAATCTCGCGAAGGGCGACAGTTCCCGGTCTGTACCGATGGGGTTTCTTGACACCGCCAGTCGCCGGTGCGCTCTTACGTGCCGCCTTGGTGGCCAACTGCTTCCTTGGTGCTTTTCCACCGGTGCTCTTTCTTGCCGTCTGCTTGGTGCGTGCCATGATTTGAGAGTGGTTACGTCAGATTGAAGAGTAGATAAGAAGTGAATGCCAAATCAACGAACAGGCCGTCTCTTAAGACTAGAGAATAGCATCCTCGGGCTGAAGTCTAACAAAGGGCAGTCTTCCAATTTGGTAATTCGGACACCATGCCGAGACGCTTCACTGATCACAACTTATTTACCCTCCGAAACAATACGGTCAATATTACCCACGAGTACATGATACTTTGCAAGCAAATTAATTTCCCCCCAGCTACCAAAATAAACAAAAGGGCCGTGTCTTCGATAAAGACATCCCACAAATAATTACGGGCAATAAACGAAAAGGGAAAACTTAATAGACACTGGGAGGAAAATCCACACTGAATCCTGAGACAATGCTAAAATAATAACAGAGTACACACACACACACACACACACAAATAAAAACCTGGAATCAATCTCTTTTTGTGAAATCGTGGTGGCTCTGAAAAGAGCCGTTTGGTTTGAAAATTGCATGTAGCATGCATCTAGCCGCCGAAACCGTACAGCGTGCGCCCCTGTCTCTTCAGGGCGTACACCACATCCATCGAAGTAACGGTTTTCCTCTTGGCGTGCTCGCAGTAGGTGACTGCATCGCGGATAACATTCTCCAGGAACACCTTGAGGACTCCGCGAGTTTCTTCGTAGATGAGACCTGAGATGCGCTTGACCCCTCCGCGGCGGGCCAGCCGACGAATGGCTGGTTTAGTGATGCCCTGGATGTTGTCGCGAAGAACCTTGCGGTGACGCTTGGCACCCCCTTTGCCCAATCCTTTTCCTCCTTTGCCACGGCCAGACATGTTTGTTTTTTTAATTTTCGATTTTTCTTCTCTGCTCAGACTAGATCGATTGAATGGGCGAAGCAGTGTATTATATATCACACCTTTTCGCGGACGCGATAGGAGCACGCGAGGCAAACGAAGGTCGGGGCGCCCTCTAGCAACAAATCGTGGCAGAGGTATTCTTTTCGAAATAACGACACGAGAGGAGAAATAAACAGTCATCGAGAGAGGAAAGCAAGCAAACGAATCATCGTAACAATAGAATAACAAACCAAAAAACGGAACTGTTAAAAGCACTGTTATTTATTTTATTTGAGGTTTTATCACTTACAACAAAAATGCTATCCAAAACGGCCCTGCATTATTACCTATACAGTATTTCAAACAAAAATAGAGTTAAAACAAGACCACAAACAAAAAGCAAATCTAAAGTCTACAATTATGTGAAATCATATTATGTGAAAAGAGCCGTTTGGTTATTATGTTTTTCGTGGTTTTTTTTCTTCTCGGTCACCCTATTTTGAAGTAGTATACTTGGTGACGGCCTTGGTCCCTTCGCTGACTGCATGCTTGGCAAGCTCTCCCGGGAGGATAAGACGTACTGCAGTCTGCACTTCACGACTTGAGATGGTCGACTTCTTGTTGTAGTGGGCAAGGCGAGAAGATTCCCCGGCGATGCGCTCAAACACGTCGTTGACAAAGCTGTTCATGATGCTCATTGCCTTGCTTGAGATTCCTGTGTCGGGGTGCACCTGTTTCATGACTTTGTAGATGTAGATGCCGTAGCTCTCCTTGCGACGCCGGCGCCTCTTCTTGTTTATGCTGACCGGAGCCTTGGTGTTGCCTGCCTTCTTCTGGCCTTTTCCGCTAACTTTAGGAGCCATGATTGGAGTTGATGAGTGTATGTGATCGTGCGATCGAATGGAAGGTCAAAAATGCCGGGACGACTTTTATGGCACACGATAGGATTCTGGGCATACACGCATTGTCCACACAATCACCCAAGCGTAAAGAAATCTGTACGCGTGCAAAGTGACACGCATTAGCACTGAAGGCAAAAGCCATCTCTCCGAATGAAAACCAAGAAACAAACAAACAAACAAACAAACAAACAATTAATAATAACATTAATAATAATAATACAATTATTTATTATATTCGGTAAACGTCAACAATCCGGTGTGGTTTTACACATTATTTGTTTTGCCCCAAACGCAGGGGAAACTTGCGTGCCATCCAATGTAACGAAGAGTTCCCGTTTTCGAAAATATGACACAAAACGACTGCATAAACAATTGTGTACATGGCCAGGAAATTACCTCTTTTTTTTTTACAGAATTAAAAGTAAAAGAAATAGGGGGGAGACAACTAAAACCAGGATACAGATCAATAAACAAAATGGATAGAGACTAATCTTGATGATTTTATTAATCCGTTCTCCGGAACCCTGGCCAGTTAAAATTCGTATTCACCAATAGTAACCGCATTTAACTTTCCAAACTCTACAGAAAACGCTATTGGAATTAATCTCTCTTTAAAAAAGTTTTGGCCCTGAAAAGGGCCGTTCGGTTTGTTTTGCGCACACAGCTTTGACTCAAGCCCGTTCACCACGAATTCGGCGAGCCAACTGGATGTCCTTGGGCATGATGGTGACCCTCTTGGCATGGATGGCGCAAAGGTTGGTGTCTTCAAAGAGGCCAACGAGGTAGGCTTCGCTCGCCTCCTGCAGTGCCATGACGGCAGAACTCTGGAATCGCAGTTCTGTTTTGAAGTCCTGTGCAATTTCACGCACAAGTCTCTGGAACGGCAGCTTTCGGATCAGCAGTTCGGTGCTCTTCTGGTAGCGACGAATCTCGCGAAGGGCGACAGTTCCCGGTCTGTACCGATGGGGTTTCTTGACACCGCCAGTCGCCGGTGCGCTCTTACGTGCCGCCTTGGTGGCCAACTGCTTCCTTGGTGCTTTTCCACCGGTGCTCTTTCTTGCCGTCTGCTTGGTGCGTGCCATGATTTGAGAGTGGTTACGTCAGATTGAAGAGTAGATAAGAAGTGAATGCCAAATCAACGAACAGGCCGTCTCTTAAGACTAGAGAATAGCATCCTCGGGCTGAAGTCTAACAAAGGGCAGTCTTCCAATTTGGTAATTCGGACACCATGCCGAGACGCTTCACTGATCACAACTTATTTACCCTCCGAAACAATACGGTCAATATTACCCACGAGTACATGATACTTTGCAAGCAAATTAATTTCCCCCCAGCTACCAAAATAAACAAAAGGGCCGTGTCTTCGATAAAGACATCCCACAAATAATTACGGGCAATAAACGAAAAGGGAAAACTTAATAGACACTGGGAGGAAAATCCACACTGAATCCTGAGACAATGCTAAAATAATAACAGAGTACACACACACACACACACACACAAATAAAAACCTGGAATCAATCTCTTTTTGTGAAATCGTGGTGGCTCTGAAAAGAGCCGTTTGGTTTGAAAATTGCATGTAGCATGCATCTAGCCGCCGAAACCGTACAGCGTGCGCCCCTGTCTCTTCAGGGCGTACACCACATCCATCGAAGTAACGGTTTTCCTCTTGGCGTGCTCGCAGTAGGTGACTGCATCGCGGATAACATTCTCCAGGAACACCTTGAGGACTCCGCGAGTTTCTTCGTAGATGAGACCTGAGATGCGCTTGACCCCTCCGCGGCGGGCCAGCCGACGAATGGCTGGTTTAGTGATGCCCTGGATGTTGTCGCGAAGAACCTTGCGGTGACGCTTGGCACCCCCTTTGCCCAATCCTTTTCCTCCTTTGCCACGGCCAGACATGTTTGTTTTTTTAATTTTCGATTTTTCTTCTCTGCTCAGACTAGATCGATTGAATGGGCGAAGCAGTGTATTATATATCACACCTTTTCGCGGACGCGATAGGAGCACGCGAGGCAAACGAAGGTCGGGGCGCCCTCTAGCAACAAATCGTGGCAGAGGTATTCTTTTCGAAATAACGACACGAGAGGAGAAATAAACAGTCATCGAGAGAGGAAAGCAAGCAAACGAATCATCGTAACAATAGAATAACAAACCAAAAAACGGAACTGTTAAAAGCACTGTTATTTATTTTATTTGAGGTTTTATCACTTACAACAAAAATGCTATCCAAAACGGCCCTGCATTATTACCTATACAGTATTTCAAACAAAAATAGAGTTAAAACAAGACCACAAACAAAAAGCAAATCTAAAGTCTACAATTATGTGAAATCATATTATGTGAAAAGAGCCGTTTGGTTATTATGTTTTTCGTGGTTTTTTTTCTTCTCGGTCACCCTATTTTGAAGTAGTATACTTGGTGACGGCCTTGGTCCCTTCGCTGACTGCATGCTTGGCAAGCTCTCCCGGGAGGATAAGACGTACTGCAGTCTGCACTTCACGACTTGAGATGGTCGACTTCTTGTTGTAGTGGGCAAGGCGAGAAGATTCCCCGGCGATGCGCTCAAACACGTCGTTGACAAAGCTGTTCATGATGCTCATTGCCTTGCTTGAGATTCCTGTGTCGGGGTGCACCTGTTTCATGACTTTGTAGATGTAGATGCCGTAGCTCTCCTTGCGACGCCGGCGCCTCTTCTTGTTTATGCTGACCGGAGCCTTGGTGTTGCCTGCCTTCTTCTGGCCTTTTCCGCTAACTTTAGGAGCCATGATTGGAGTTGATGAGTGTATGTGATCGTGCGATCGAATGGAAGGTCAAAAATGCCGGGACGACTTTTATGGCACACGATAGGATTCTGGGCATACACGCATTGTCCACACAATCACCCAAGCGTAAAGAAATCTGTACGCGTGCAAAGTGACACGCATTAGCACTGAAGGCAAAAGCCATCTCTCCGAATGAAAACCAAGAAACAAACAAACAAACAAACAAACAAACAATTAATAATAACATTAATAATAATAATACAATTATTTATTATATTCGGTAAACGTCAACAATCCGGTGTGGTTTTACACATTATTTGTTTTGCCCCAAACGCAGGGGAAACTTGCGTGCCATCCAATGTAACGAAGAGTTCCCGTTTTCGAAAATATGACACAAAACGACTGCATAAACAATTGTGTACATGGCCAGGAAATTACCTCTTTTTTTTTTACAGAATTAAAAGTAAAAGAAATAGGGGGGAGACAACTAAAACCAGGATACAGATCAATAAACAAAATGGATAGAGACTAATCTTGATGATTTTATTAATCCGTTCTCCGGAACCCTGGCCAGTTAAAATTCGTATTCACC
>JBAIAA010001827.1:0-30864 GCA_037893245.1 Crossaster papposus | reverse complement strand
GTTCGGAAGTCGGGAAGTATTTTTACAAAGATTGTTTGTTATTCAGAGTCGATGGTATTCTACGGAGCCCCTAAAGGGACATATGACGAATACAAATCACCGTTACGAAATAATTTGAGTATTTTATTTCGTGCACTCAAAATAACTTATTTCGTGAGCTCGAAATGTTGTCGTGGCCACGAAATGACTTCGTGCGCTCCAAGAATATCTGTTCGTGAGCTCGAAATACTCCGCTCGAAATACTTTCTAGCTGGTACTCTACTCGCTAAGTTTCGCGATTTGTTTGTCATACAATCCATTGTGTTTTTAAGACGTCAACAAGGTGTATCTATAAGTTACGATTTCACCCAGCTAGCAGGTGCCGCGCGAAGCGCGGCATCCTGCTAGTCTATACTATAAAAGATGTTAAATTCGCCATCTTGTCCCTGGGCGCCGCCATCTTGGAACGCAGGGCCGCGCCATCTTGGCGCGTGGTTGGCGCCATCTTGGCTTTTGGTCGGGCGACTCGTCTCCGCGCGTGTGTGCTGCCGGCGTCGGTGCGGCGGGGTGCCGGATCGTTCGCGACGGGGAATCCCCGGGGAATCCCCCGGGGAATAAGATTTAAAAAAAACTCGTATTCGTCCGAAGTGAGATTTAAAAGAAACGGACGTTACCGATAAACGCGTAATCGCTTTTCGATTGCCTGTCGATGTCTGTGGGCCTTTTTGCGTGAACTATTGCGTTATTTTTGCATTGTCCTTGCCCGGAGTTCGGGCCGAAGCCTTCCCGAAATCATACTACCGTAACTCGGTTGCCAAATTGTTGGCTGTTTGCGATTAAGCGGCGGCTACATGCGTTACGCGAAGCCTTCGCAAATTAATTGTATCCGCCTTGCTTGCGCGGTGGCCGAGTTGGTGCCGAGTTTGTTATTCGCCATTGGGCGGCCCCGTCACGTGTTATTTGAGCTGGTGCCCCGATTTATAAGTCCTTGGTTTACTGCCGAGTAAACATAGTACCAGTTGAGCTCCGGCTTCGAATTCGTGCGCGTCTACCACGTTTCAGTCACAGGTTGGGAACGTTAACAAATGATTTATTCCTTTCGTGTTGATTTTTGGGCAAATGTCTTTGCTTCACATTGTCGATACTTAAATATTACAACATTATCTGTCTCAAAACACTCCGAAACATATCGCTATTGCCTCAATTTCAACTTTGATCCCGCAAACATGTCGCGAAATTGTATGGCGATGGTGGATATGAATATGCAAATTAGAAACGTGACTGCATTACGTCAGTTGAGGGCGTACTGTCAGACGGCCGGTCTGTTGGGTTTTTTAATCATGATTTTCACGATGATGTAAAACAGAAATCCCGAAGTGGTTCGTTCGTATTGTTTCCCGTACGATTCCTGTTAAAAATCACGAGACGCAGGCAGCATGCAAGCGAAGATGGACTGCCTATTGAGTATTATTAGTTCGGAAGTCGGGAAGTATTTTTACAAAGATTGTGTTTGTTATTAATTCAGAGTCGATGGTATTCTACGGAGCCCCTAAAGGGACATATGACGAATAAAAATCACCGTTACGAAATCATTTGAGGATTTTATTTCGTGCACTCAAAATAACTTATTTCGTGAGCTCCAAATGTTGTCGTGGCCACGAAATGACTTCGTGCGCTCCAAGAATATCTGTTCGTGAGCTCGAAATAATTTCGTGCGCTCGAAATACTTTCTAGCTGGTACTCTACTCGCTAAGTTTTGCGATTTGTTTGTCATACAATCCATTATGTTTTTAAGACGTCAACAAGGTGTATCTATAAGTTACGATTTCACCCAGCTAGCAGGTGCCGCGCGAAGCGCGGCATCCTGCTAGTCTATACTATAAAAGATGTTAAATTCGCCATCTTGTCCCTGGGCGCCGCCATCTTGGAAACACAGGGCCGCGCCATCTTGGAAACACAGGGCCGCGCCATCTTGGCGCGTGGTTGGCGCCATGTTGGCTTTTGGTCGGGCGACTCGTCGCCGCGCGCGTGTGCCGCCGGCGTCGGTGCGGCGGGGTGCCGGACCGTTCGCGACGGGGAATCCCCCGGGGAATCCCCCGGGAAATAAGATTTTAAAAAAATCGTATTCGTCCGTGGTGAGATTTAAAAGAAACGGACGTTACCGATAAACGCGTAATCGCTTTTCGATTGCCTGTCGATGTCTGCGGGCCTTTTTGCGCGAACTATTGCGTTATTTTTGCATTGTCCTTGACCGGAGTTCGGGCCGAAGCCTTCCCGAAATCGTACTGCCGTAACTCGGTTGCCGAATTGTTGGCCGTTTGCGATTAAGCGGCGGCTACATGCGTTACGCGAAGCCTTCGCAAATTAATTGTATCCGCCTTGCTTGCGCGGTGGCCGAGTTGGTGCCGAGTTTGTTGTTCGCGATTGGGCGGCCCGTCCCGTGTTATTTGACCTTTATACTCCATTGGTTATTGCGGAGTTTGAGCGCCAGCTTCGTTTTCGGCTTTGAATTTCGTGCGCGTCGACCACATTGCAGTCACAGGCTTGGAACGTTAAAAAATGATTTATTCCTTTCGTGTTGCCTTTTGGGCAAATTTCGTTGCTTCACATTGTCGATACTTAAATATTACAACATTATCTGTCTCAAAACACTCCGAAACATATCGCTATTGCCTCAATTTCAACTTTGATCGTGCAAAAATGTCGCGAAATTGTATGGCGATGGTGGATATGAATATGCAATTTAGAAACGTGACTACGTTTCGGCTTCGGCTTTGCCTCCGAATTCCTGCGCGTCGACCATTTTGTAGTCACAGTTTTGGAACGTAAAAACAATGATTTATTCCTTTCGTGTTGCCTTCTGGCAAAATTTCTTCCTTTCACATTGTCAATACTTAAATATTACAACATTATCTCTCTAAAAACACTCCGAAACGTATCGCTATTGCCTCAATTTTAACTTTTATCGTTGAAAAATGTCGCGAAATTGTAAGGCCTATCGTGGATATGAATATTCAATTTAGAAACGGGACTGCCTTACGTCAGTTGAGGGCGCACTGTCAGACGGCCGGTCTGTTGGTTTTTTTCAATCGTAACGACGTAAATCAGAAACCCCGAAGTGGTTCGTATTGTTTCCCGTACGATTCATGTTAAAAAATCACGAGACGCAGGCAGCATGCAAGCAAAGATGAACTGCCTATTGAGTATTATTAGTTCGGAAGTCGGGAAGTATTTTTACAAAGATTGTTTGTTATTCAGAGTCGATGGTATTCTACGGAGCCCCTAAAGGGACATATGACGAATACAAATCACCGTTACGAAATAATTTGAGTATTTTATTTCGTGCACTCAAAATAACTTATTTCGTGAGCTCGAAATGTTGTCGTGGCCACGAAATGACTTCGTGCGCTCCAAGAATATCTGTTCGTGAGCTCGAAATAATTTCGTGCGCTCGAAATACTTTCTAGCTGGTACTCTACTCGCTAAGTTTCGCGATTTGTTTGTCATACAATCCATTGTGTTTTTAAGACGTCAACAAGGTGTATCTATAAGTTACGATTTCACCCAGCTAGCAGGTGCCGCGCGAAGCGCGGCATCCTGCTAGTCTATATACTATAAAAGATGTTAAATTCGCCATCTTGTCCCTGGGCGCCGCCATCTTGGAACGCAGGGCCGCGCCATCTTGGAAACACAGGGCCGCGCCATCTTGGCGCGTGGTTGGCGCCATGTTGGCTTTTGGTCAGGCGACTTGTCGCCGCGCGCGTGTGCCGCCGGCGTCGGTGCGGCGGGGTGCCGGACCGTTCGCGACGGGGAATCCCCCGGGGAATCCCCCGGGGAATAAGATTTTAAAAAAATCGTATTCGTCCGTGGTGAGATTTAAAAGAAACGGACGTTACCGATAAACGCGTAATCGCTTTTCGATTGCCTGTCGATGTCTGCGGGCCTTTTTGCGCGAACTATTGCGTTATTTTTGCATTGTCCTTGACCGGAGTTCGGGCCGAAGCCTTCCCGAAATCGTACTGCCGTAACTCGGTTGCCGAATTGTTGGCCGTTTGCGATTAAGCGGCGGCTACATGCGTTACGCGAAGCCTTCGCAAATTAATTGTATCCGCCTTGCTTGCGCGGTGGCCGAGTTGGTGCCGAGTTTGTTGTTCGCGATTGGGCGGCCCGTCCCGTGTTATTTGACCTTTATACTCCATTGGTTATTGCGGAGTTTGAGCGCCAGCTTCGTTTTCGGCTTTGAATTTCGTGCGCGTCGACCACATTGCAGTCACAGGCTTGGAACGTTAAAAAATGATTTATTCCTTTCGTGTTGCCTTTTGGGCAAATTTCGTTGCTTCACATTGTCGATACTTAAATATTACAACATTATCTGTCTCAAAACACTCCGAAACATATCGCTATTGCCTCAATTTCAACTTTGATCGTGCAAAAATGTCGCGAAATTGTATGGCGATGGTGGATATGAATATGCAATTTAGAAACGTGACTACGTTTCGGCTTCGGCTTTGCCTCCGAATTCCTGCGCGTCGACCATTTTGTAGTCACAGTTTTGGAACGTAAAAACAATGATTTATTCCTTTCGTGTTGCCTTCTGGCAAAATTTCTTCCTTTCACATTGTCAATACTTAAATATTACAACATTATCTCTCTAAAAACACTCCGAAACGTATCGCTATTGCCTCAATTTTAACTTTTATCGTTGAAAAATGTCGCGAAATTGTAAGGCCTATCGTGGATATGAATATTCAATTTAGAAACGGGACTGCCTTACGTCAGTTGAGGGCGCACTGTCAGACGGCCGGTCTGTTGGTTTTTTTCAATCGTAACGACGTAAATCAGAAACCCCGAAGTGGTTCGTATTGTTTCCCGTACGATTCATGTTAAAAAATCACGAGACGCAGGCAGCATGCAAGCAAAGATGAACTGCCTATTGAGTATTATTAGTTCGGAAGTCGGGAAGTATTTTTACAAAGATTGTTTGTTATTCAGAGTCAATGGTATTCTACGGAGCCCCTAAAGGGACATATGACGAATACAAATCACCGTTACGAAATAATTTGAGTATTTTATTTCGTGCACTCAAAATAACTTATTTCGTGAGCTCGAAATGTTGTCGTGGCCACGAAATGACTTCGTGCGCTCCAAGAATATCTGTTCGTGAGCTCGAAATAATTTCGTGCGCTCGAAATACTTTCTAGCTGGTACTCTACTCGCTAAGTTTCGCGATTTGTTTGTCATACAATCCATTGTGTTTTTAAGACGTCAACAAGGTGTATCTATAAGTTACGATTTCACCCAGCTAGCAGGTGCCGCGCGAAGCGCGGCATCCTGCTAGTCTATATACTATAAAAGATGTTAAATTCGCCATCTTGTCCCTGGGCGCCGCCATCTTGGAACGCAGGGCCGCGCCATCTTGGAAACACAGGGCCGCGCCATCTTGGCGCGTGGTTGGCGCCATGTTGGCTTTTGGTCAGGCGACTTGTCGCCGCGCGCGTGTGCCGCCGGCGTCGGTGCGGCGGGGTGCCGGACCGTTCGCGACGGGGAATCCCCCGGGGAATCCCCCGGGGAATAAGATTTTAAAAAAATCGTATTCGTCCGTGGTGAGATTTAAAAGAAACGGACGTTACCGATAAACGCGTAATCGCTTTTCGATTGCCTGTCGATGTCTGCGGGCCTTTTTGCGCGAACTATTGCGTTATTTTTGCATTGTCCTTGACCGGAGTTCGGGCCGAAGCCTTCCCGAAATCGTACTGCCGTAACTCGGTTGCCGAATTGTTGGCCGTTTGCGATTAAGCGGCGGCTACATGCGTTACGCGAAGCCTTCGCAAATTAATTGTATCCGCCTTGCTTGCGCGGTGGCCGAGTTGGTGCCGAGTTTGTTGTTCGCGATTGGGCGGCCCGTCCCGTGTTATTTGACCTTTATACTCCATTGGTTATTGCGGAGTTTGAGCGCCAGCTTCGTTTTCGGCTTTGAATTTCGTGCGCGTCGACCACATTGCAGTCACAGGCTTGGAACGTTAAAAAATGATTTATTCCTTTCGTGTTGCCTTTTGGGCAAATTTCGTTGCTTCACATTGTCGATACTTAAATATTACAACATTATCTGTCTCAAAACACTCCGAAACATATCGCTATTGCCTCAATTTCAACTTTGATCGTGCAAAAATGTCGCGAAATTGTATGGCGATGGTGGATATGAATATGCAATTTAGAAACGTGACTACGTTTCGGCTTCGGCTTTGCCTCCGAATTCCTGCGCGTCGACCATTTTGTAGTCACAGTTTTGGAACGTAAAAACAATGATTTATTCCTTTCGTGTTGCCTTCTGGCAAAATTTCTTCCTTTCACATTGTCAATACTTAAATATTACAACATTATCTCTCTAAAAACACTCCGAAACGTATCGCTATTGCCTCAATTTTAACTTTTATCGTTGAAAAATGTCGCGAAATTGTAAGGCCTATCGTGGATATGAATATTCAATTTAGAAACGGGACTGCCTTACGTCAGTTGAGGGCGCACTGTCAGACGGCCGGTCTGTTGGTTTTTTTCAATCGTAACGACGTAAATCAGAAACCCCGAAGTGGTTCGTATTGTTTCCCGTACGATTCATGTTAAAAAATCACGAGACGCAGGCAGCATGCAAGCAAAGATGAACTGCCTATTGAGTATTATTAGTTCGGAAGTCGGGAAGTATTTTTACAAAGATTGTTTGTTATTCAGAGTCAATGGTATTCTACGGAGCCCCTAAAGGGACATATGACGAATACAAATCACCGTTACGAAATAATTTGAGTATTTTATTTCGTGCACTCAAAATAACTTATTTCGTGAGCTCGAAATGTTGTCGTGGCCACGAAATGACTTCGTGCGCTCCAAGAATATCTGTTCGTGAGCTCGAAATAATTTCGTGCGCTCGAAATACTTTCTAGCTGGTACTCTACTCGCTAAGTTTCGCGATTTGTTTGTCATACAATCCATTGTGTTTTTAAGACGTCAACAAGGTGTATCTATAAGTTACGATTTCACCCAGCTAGCAGGTGCCGCGCGAAGCGCGGCATCCTGCTAGTCTATACTATAAAAGATGTTAAATTCGCCATCTTGTCCCTGGGCGCCGCCATCTTGGAACGCAGGGCCGCGCCATCTTGGAAACACAGGGCCGCGCCATGTTGGCGCGTGGTTGGCGCCATCTTGGCTTTTGGTCGGGCGACTCGTCGCCGCGCGCATGTGCGGCCGGCGTCGGTGCGGCGGGGTGCCGGATCGTTCGCGACGGGGAATCCCCCGGGGAATAAGATTTAAAAGTGAGATTTAAAAGAAACGGACGTTACCGATAAACGCGTAATCGCTTTTCGATTGCCTGTCGATGTCTGCGGGCCTTTTTGCGTGAACTATTGCGTTATTTTTGCATTGTCCTTGCCCGGAGTTCGGGCCGAAGCCTTCCCGAAATCGTACTACCGTAACTCGGTTGCCGAATTGTTGGCTGTTTGCGATTAAGCGGCGGCTACATGCGTTACGCGAAGCCTTCGCAAATTGATTGTATCCGCCTTGCTTGCGCGGTGGCCGAGTTGGTGCCGAGTTTGTTTTTTCGCGATTGGGCGGCCCCGTCACGTGTTATTTGAGCTGGTGCCCCGATTTATACTTCCTTGGTTTACTGCGGAGTAAACATAATACCAGTTGAGCTCCGGCTTCGTTTTCGGGTTCGAATTCGTGCGCGTCTACCACGTTTCAGTCACAGCTTGGGAACGTTAAAAAATGATTTATTCCTTTCGTGTTGCCTTTTGGGCAAATTTCTTTACTTCACATTGTCGATACTTAAATATTACAACATTATGTGTCTAAAAACACTCCGAAACATATCGCTATTGCCTCAATTTCAACTTTGATCCCGCAAAAATGTCGCGAAATTGTAAGGCGATGGTGGATATGAATATGCAAATTTAGAAACGTGACTGCATTACGTCAGTTGAGGGCGCACTGTCAGATGGCCGGCCTGTTGGGTTTTTTAATCAGGATTTTCACGATGATGTAAACTCAGAAATCCCGAAGTGGTTCGTATTGTTTCCCGTACGATTCCTGTTAAAAAATAACGAGACGCAGGCAGCATGCAAGCGAAGATGGACTGCCTATTGAGTATTATTAGTTCGAAAGTCGGGAAGTGTTTTTACAAAGATTGTTTGTTATTCAGACTCGATGGTATTCTACGGAGCCCCTAAAGGGACATATGACGAATAAAAATCACCGTTACGAAATAATTTGAGTATTTTATTTCGTGCACTCAAAATAACTTATTTCGTGAGCTCGAAATGTTGTCGTGGCCACGAAATGACTTCTTGCGCTCCAAGAATATCTGTTCGTGAGCTCGAAATAATTTCGTGCGCTCGAAATACTTTCTAGCTGGTACTCTACTCGCTAAGTTTCGCGATTTGTTTGTCATACAATCCATTATGTTTTTAAGACGTCAACAAGGGGTGCGTTCCACTTACGCGAACTGTTTGCGCGAACGTTCGCCAACGTTTTGAGTTGGCGTTAGGGGGAGTGGAACGATATTTTAAAAACTACGTTTTAAAAATGGCGGCGCCCGGTGAAAGTGACATCGTTTGGTTCGCTGCTTTTTGTCCAACTCATTATTTTTCTTTAAAAGATCCCTGTGACTGCTCAAAACAATCCACCGTTTATAACGAAAAGTATAAAACGTAAATAAAAACCGTGAAAAGAACCCTGCCGTCTGCTAACCGCTTCGCCATCATTAAAATACGTCACTGGCCAACAGCGAACAGCTCGGAATGTCGTTCGCCGTTTTCGCTAACGTTGGCCAACATAATTGGCGCACATTGCGTTCCACTCACGCGAACAACGCTAACGTTGGCCAACGTTGGCAACGTTCGCTGGAGTGGAACGCACCCCAGGTGTATCTATAAGTTACGATTTCACCCAGCTAGCAGGTGCCGCGCGAAGCGCGGCATCCTGCTAGTCTATACTATTAATCCTGAAGATGGGGTATGGTTGGCGCCATCTTGTGGACGGTTCCCCGTGTGCCGTGTACCTGTTTGCGCGCGGAGGGTGGGAGGGAGCCCGTCTATCTGGCCGCGCCATTTTGGGTCTGGTGTCCTGTTTGCCCGCCGCGGTATAGTGTGGGGTAGCGGATGTGGGGGCCCGTCTTTTGCACGGGCCTCCCGTCGGAATTGCGCGGTGGCTGCGCCGGTCCCGCGTGCAGTTTGCGGTGGCGACGCAGAGTATGGAAAGGAGCCTGTCTACTGTCGTGCTGGATGATATCGCGTTCACGTAACGAATGGAATAACGTACGTGATTATGCAGTACGTACCACACTCACTGACGGCCGTTTCTGACGCGTGGCTGCTTAGTTGAGTTAGTGAACACAGAACAGTACAACCAATATTGCTCTCCCTCCCATCCTTTTCCAGGTATGTACTACTAAATTCCTTGATTTGTATATTAAATCTAGAAGTAGGCCAATGACATTTTGGAGTTGACATTATTGTACATCTGTCGTTTAAATAAGTTCTAGACATAGTCAACTGCCATAGACACTGGATGTACCCGGCCCATTCCTTCTTATTCCTCCATGATGTACCACAACACAAGCTGAATTGTTTAGTTTGAAACACAAAACGTTTTACTTTTATACATTATGGATTGATATTTACATGTAGTCAAAGGATTTCTTATATCCCATGATAATTTAGATCGTTAACTTGGTCAGTCGAAGTATTAAAGCGAAGTAATTTAGTTACATTTTAACTTGGAATCAGAACTTTGATTGCATTAGATTCAGGCAATAGGGAATGTATAAGTATGTTTTCTGCTTTTGTCTTACCGATAATATATTGTGGGAGATAGTTTTGTTGCAGACTTTAGTTTACAAACTTCCAATATAATAATTAATATACACTGTGCATGTGTGCTATGAGACTAGCTAGAGCTGAGGCACAGCCTGTAGCCACGTAGCCCAGTCGTGACATTCCGATAACAGGTGGTCAATCCATTAGCAATACCTTGGGGTCTGGCCAGTGGCCCTTTTATGACCTAGCCTGGGTTAATGTCTTTGAATCGACTTCTGCTGCAGAAATACTGCTTCAGACCTCGGAGGCTTTATCTTATTCCTCCATGTTCAGACTGACAAAACTAAGTACATTTTCTATAAACATTTTGCTATAGCGCGATGTTCTTTTGATTTTTTTTAAAGAAAGAAACATATGAATCTAAGTAACCATTTCAAGTAATCATTTCGCTACAGTTCCCCCTAAAAAACAATATTTGTAGGCCTTTCAGTTCCTGTAAACATTTTGCTGTTGTTAGATGCTGTTGTTGCTGCCTTTCAGAAATTTTGCTGCCTTTCAGAAAGTGCAGTCACAGTATTCTTTTAATTCCCCTCCAGCGCAGTGTTTTTGTGTGTGTTTTTTTTAAAGAGCACCTCTAACAATTTTGTAGTTTGGGTATTTGGTTCATTTTATGACAGAGTATATACCAATCTTTCCGTTAGTATATAATTTGACTCCATGGGGTTTACTTTAGTGTATCAAAAACAAAGTTCAATTCGGTTTTCCCAACACGATTCTGCTCTATTTTTGAGAAAACGACAGCCATGTTTAATGTATGCAAATGAGATTAACATGACCCCGAAACGTCATCGTGTTATTCAGCTAGTATGCGATCACAAGGCCATGCATGCCACCGCCACATACCGTGCGCGTACCGCGTGCGATTGTGTTGCTTGCGGCCTTCTTTTCTCAATGTTTTTCTCGAAATTAGTTCGTATTTTGTTCCATTTTTTCGAAATGCTGAAGTCCTGTGTGGTAGGTAAATGTTTGAGGAATTGTCTTAAACCCTGAAGAAAATTTTCTGAGGTTTCCAAAGAAGAATGTTTAGACACGAAAAGAGTGGGTCCGATTTGTAAGCCGTGCACGTACATGTACACAAGGTCGGATTTTTAGGTTGTCCAAGTGGTTGCTTCTCTGCAGTGGTTCATGTTTTTCCAACACTTTTGCAATGACTTGTATTCACCGAGATAACTATTAAAGTGGCATCATGATACAATGTATATTCATCTAAATTATGTATTACCAGTTTGTGTGTAAAAACCGATCCCGGTTGCCTTTCTGTTCAGCGAGATTTTCCCCACCACGCGCCCCGTCGTCAACGGGGGCCTCGGGTTCGAAGCGGTTGCGCACCGCGAACGATCGGTGCCAGGCTTACTACTAGTTTAGTGATACATCGTCGCGATCGGACTATGGACCTAGAGGAGAAAAAACCTCCAGGTCTCCTTGCCGAGTCCAGTGCATTGCCTTGGGAATCTTCGTCATTGAATTCTTCCGAATACTCGCTCAAATCTTCCAAGGAATTGTATGATTCTGCCATAAGTATATTCCGACGCTAACGTCAATAATGTGTTGTAACCAGGCGGACGATCGTGCGTGGGGCCGGTAGCACTAGCAGCATGCAACACGCATGCGATTCGTTTTGTGGTTTGCACGTGGTGGGTACACGATGCGCTGGTGACACGGGCAAATACGCACGTTGACCCCGCTTAGATTTGTAATTGTAAGTTGTAGAGTATAACCATGGAGGAATAAGAAGGAAAGCTCGTGTTCGACTTTCATTCAAAGTGAAAGGAAGGCTTTTGTACCTACAAATCCTCGATGAGAATTATAAATTCGTGAGTACCAAGACAAAGTTGTTTTCTTACTGTTCCCTGGCTTGTATTCTTGAGTGAATTGGCCTCCCCGTGCACGTCAAAGAATGGAAAGTTGTGTGCAGCTAGGGCCGGGCAACGTACAACATGCGTGTGTTGTGCGTGCATGTGCATTTGGGTTTCTCCTCAATTTATTTGTTTTCCCCTCAATGACGCGGGTAAACAAAAGCGTGACCTTTACGTTTTTAAGAATTCGCGTCTTGGCATGAACCGAAAAAACGTTCTTTTAGACTATTTTTAGGCGGGCTATAAATCCCATTGATATTGCGTTCGGTTGGGATACTTCCATATTTATTTCAAAATGTAAAATCAGAGAAAACTTGTTTTACTTAGAGGTGCTCTTTAAGAAAGAAACTTCTGAGTCCAAGTTTCCCCCCTAAAAACATTATTTGTAGGCCTTTCAGAAAACGAAGTGCATTTCCTAAAAACATTTTGCTGTTGTTCCAATAAACATCCTATTTCTTCTCCCTTCAGACATCTCGCACAACAATGATGCTGTTCTGGCTGCAGCAGGCTGGTCCGACCGACATCAAAGGTATCTCTGCATCTCTCTACTTTTAAATGTTTTGCTTTATACAGATTCTAGATCTTGCCCATCAAATAATATAATTGCTCTGATTCAACATGTACAATCATGAATTTACCCCTAAACCTTTTACCTGTTCTTTACACTACCACACACATTCCACGCATACACCAAAACCCCTTCAGCTTTCCCTCTTTCACCTATTTTGTTTCCAATCACAAGTCCACCTTTTTCAGTGCATCTCAACCTACTTATACCGTTCCCCTATAGAATCTTTACCTACCTATCCATATTTGTTTTGACTCTTTGGACAGCACTACCAGATGCCACTTTTACCGAGGAAGACAACGCGTCAACAACTCCCCTTACTACCAAACCAGACATCTCTGCTGCTTCACAACAAGCCATCATCGAGTAATTTCCCAACCTTACACTTACAAGCCTTTTACATCCTCTTTCTGGATTGATTCAGCCTTACAAATCAAATCTACACACGTTACCCTTCTCCAGTATTAACCACTACCACAAGGTTTTATTTTAAGTACATTTACTCTTAATTTCACACTATTTTTTTTTTATACTATTAATTTTGGTTCTTTTCATTACCTTTTTAGTATTTTAGAAAGCCATGGTTTTATAGTTATTATTGTGATTGTTTTCCACATTTTACATAAAACACCCTGTGGATGTATTATTATTATTTATTTCAATCCAATTATACACTATTTTGCCACATTTAGTCTTGATCCTTTGAGTAATTCCACACTTCCAAATGCAGTGTTGAACTGTCCAGAGTTTGCGCTTACTTTACACACAATATATGTGTCAACTTGCGAAAGGTCTATGACCTGATATGAAACTCAACACAAACATTTACCGACCTGGTTTCAAGTCAACATTTCCAAGGATAGCCAGTTTTTGTATCCATTTACTTTCTCCAATATTACAGATTTTATTTTAGTCGCCTTAATTTCTCACTTATATTTACATGTCTAATATTTAATTCAGTTCTCTAAATTACATTGTAAAAATCAGTGAAATACTTTTTATTTATTATTGTCGGCCACTTTCATAATTTTTCATAAATCGCCATAGCAATGGCTTATTATTATTATTATTCCTTTCTTTCCAATTCTGTACTATTTAACCACGTTTAGTATTATTCCTCTAAGTAATTCCGCATCTTCAAATAACTGCATCATCACTTCTTCTCTATTACCCCCTATCACTTTAACTCTAAGCCATTATTTATTACAACTTACCGATACAATGTGCCTTATCCACTGGATTCCTTGTACAAACAATAGCAATACTTATTAATCTCCCATTCATTCCATCTACGCACTATTTGCTTCGGGACTTGACTACAAAGTTATCTTAAAAATATCTTAAAATAACCTTTATCTCAACCTGCTTCCTTGCATAAACTAAACCATATTTATTTATTCCAACTTCACAATACCATTGCCTTCATTTTGCCAAATTTAATATTGTCAAGTACTTACTTTAGTTTGCATTCACAAATAAAATCTCTTGCTATTCCTGTATTACAATGGTCTGTGAACAATTGTTTGTTTTTTCTTGCATACTACATACACAAACAACAGCGAAAGGGGGTACAATTTTGCCCCAGCCTCTACCTACATCCCCCCCCCCCGAAAACCTGACCCCACCCCTACCATCAAACTTGCCACACAAAAATACCCCCCCCCAAAAAACAAATTTTTAAAAAATAAAATAAAAATATAGTTTATATACATGTATATATATATCCATCACTAATAATATATATTCATAATAGCAATAATTTAAAGCCCCTCATTCACTGTTTCAATTACAATGCCAGCCGTACGTGTTCGCGCTGGACTTTTCGGAACTTTTGGTAAAATAAAAAATTGTCAAATGTTACCGCACTTGGACTTTCGACTCGGGACAATTTTACCGAGACCGCGGGAGAAGTAACCGAGCTGTTCGACTCATGCGGGTTTACCGACTCGCGCTGTACGCACTGGAGGCTTATCGTCTCGGCAACAGTTACCTGGGAAATTTTCCTGGGCAGTAAGTAAACGTCCTAGCGCGTAGCCCGCACTGGACTTAAAGTGGGAAAAGTACCCATCGTCTCAGTAAGTTTTACCAAAATAAGTTCAGTGCGAACAGGGCTGTAGCCTACCATTTTCCCCAGATCCTCTCAAAACAAAAATTACTTAGCACCCTCCAACCGCGCGCCCGACCCACCTACACAACTTCCCTCTACCCTTCACTTGCAACCCCCCCCCCCCCCCCCCCCCCATACCCACCCTCTTTGACAAACAAAGTCCCAATCAAAACTCCTACCAGTACGTACAGTCCACGTAGCTACATCTCCATTTTCTATGTATACTTTTCACCGTACATGTAATTTGCATACTACTCTATACGGTCCACTCACTAGCGGGTGCCGCGCAGTTACTTCCAATCGAAAACTTTCTGATTTATGTACAACTTTTTAAAACATGAAACAAACATTTTCGTCACATTTGAAAAGAATCATGGAATGACAAACAAGCAAGTTTATACACATCTAGCTGGTACTCTACTCGCTATGTTTCTATGTTTCGCGGTTTGTTTGTCATACAATCCATTATGTTTTTAGGACGTCAACAGGGTTTATCTATAAGTTACAATTTCACCCAGCTAGCGGGTGCCGCGCGAAGCGCGGCATCCCGCTAGTGTATATGAGGCATTGGTTTTCATAATCTCACCAGTGGGTGGCGCTATTTTGCTCACTTGTCAAAATCAAAATGGCGCTTTTTCTTGTGTACTGAAAATGATCATGACGAGATAAAACTTCACAAAATCCTGGGTGCCCGAGACATTCAAAGAAATACAACAAATCTGCAGGTTAGTTGGACAGTGGGGCTCTAACTGGCGATTGGTGTGAGTTAAAGGCATTTGTGAGACTTGACATTAATTGGTGATCGGGGAATAGCTAGCCCAGGTTGGACGAAGTTTGACGCACGGTCTAAGACTAGGGTAATGTGCCATAGCGAAAAATTTTACAACTTTTTAAAATATGTTTACCTGATAAAGGAAGCCGAAATCTCGCTTATGCCTTCCTTGTGTCTGGAACTACAGATCGCCATGGGTTATTAAAAGTTAATGTGTCTTTAGGCAACTTATTTACAGAAAATTAATTGCAAATCCACGACCACGCTTTTGGACGAACATGTACGAACTGATCTCTACAATCCCTACATGCGTGCGCGGGTACAGCCTCATTAGTTGTAACATAATGTTTTGGGGACTGTCCGCCATTTTTTCACATGGCCGCTGTATGGCTCACAATATGGAGAAAGTCCAGTATTTGAGCCGCATATGAGGCTACACTTTTTGCCCAACTGGGAATTTCTTACTGATTGACTGATTTCATTTCATTGACTGGTTTATTGCATGGTGCAAACCTTCAGGTGGGAATGTTGGTACTCTAAAGTATGGCTGGAGAGACGTAACCATCTAGCTGGAAACAGACTTTTTAATTGCATTTGCACCCGCTCTATGCAGCGCATGCACACAAGTTGTACGCAAGTTGACAAAAGTTGTTGACAAAAGTTCACGTCCGCGAGTTTTTGAAGAAAAAAAAAGGTGCACCTTTGCAAGTTGTCTGAACATTTTTGTTTCTAAAAAATATATATAAAAAAAGTTTTAAAACAGTATTGGCTTCATTTGATTTTGTGCATTATCAAGTTTGTTTTTATAGGAAGTTGACGGCAAAATTTAAGTAAATGGTATTTTGCTGTCTAGCTTGTACAGCACCTCCTTCTACATTATAAAAGGTATACAATTACCACCATCATTTGAGCAAGACCTGTGACCTAGTGCATAGCATGTGTGACTCATTAGAAAGATATCCCAGGTTCAATTACCAGCTTAGTGACAAATAATAATCCCAAAATATAAGAATATTAAATTTTAATTTTAAATCGACTCCAACATTTACATAGTTTTTTTTCCGTTTTTTTTCCTGATTTGTGGCTCTGGAGGTTTTTTTTTTTTTTTAATAGTCAAAAATTGTAAAATAGTCTGATTCCCGTCTCTTAAATATAATAAAGTAACAACGCAAATGTTGGCATGGAACCAGACTAAGATTTGTCACGGTAAACATTTCTAAGTAAAAAAACCCAAAAAACCATAACAACTCACTGCGCATGTTCAGCTGGCAAAATAACAATTCCTGAAAAATGTTGGTGGCGCTGGCTAAATATCCACTGCCTTTGTTTTATAGGCAAACAGTACCAGGGATGGATGGCGTCATCCACACCAGTGACGTCTTGGCCTCGTCACTTGACAGCCTCGCCACCTCCATAGCCTGCGGCTCGGCGGTCAGCATGCTTGAGGATACCGTGGCCCGCTCCCTAATGCTGACCAATCACGGCGTGGTGGCCTCGTCGCTGGGCATCTCGCAGACCAACCTGGGGCTGAACGTCAGCCACGGAATGGTAAACGAGTGCGAGGAGGAAGCAGAAGAGATGACCGCCATGGGGGCGGGAGGACGGATGGAGCACTCCTTCCAGGAATGCGAGGGGTAAAGATGCAGCATTGATTAGTGCTGGGCGAGATAATAATAATAATAATAATAATAAGTTCAGTTCAGTTCAGTTCATTTATTTCCACAGGATTCACAAATAAATTCATATAAATATCAAAATAATACAATACAGCTCAACAGGGGAGTGAATACTGTAGAGGGGCCCAAAAAAAGCAAAGCTTGTAAATATGGGACCCTTATACATACACATACTTGGTTCAAAGTGAATGTTCATATGATTAATTTCCACCAATTATAGCAATAAACTACGTTACACACAAATCAAAAAACATTAGATAATACAAACAAGGACAACAAAGACAAAACATAGGCCAACATGGGAATTATGTAACAAGATGACTAATTAACCCTAACCCTCCCAAATCCTCCAAATTCCTCATTGCAAAATGCAGGATTTTGCAGGATTGAGGTCACTTGGAGTTTGATGCATTGCAGGATTTTGCAGGATTTTGCAGGATTGAGGTTACTTGGGGTTTTACCCCTGCAGGAATATGGAGGATTCAGGTTATCAGGCTGAATGTGACACACAAGGATTTTGCAGGATTAAGGTCACTTGGAGTTTGATGCATCGCAGGATTTTGCAGGATTGAGGTTACTTGGGTTTTTACTGACTGCAGCCAGGGCAAGACTGCAGGATTTTGCAGAATACAGGCTGTATGGTCACCAGTGACCAATATTGGAGGATTTTGCAGGATTCAGGTTACTTGGAGTTTTAACAATTTAGGAATTGGAGGATTTTGCAGGATTCAGGTTATGTGTAAGTAAAAATGGGTAGGGAGTTAGGGTTAAATATATATCAACAATAAACATTCAACAAGATAGATTTATAGATACGTTTATAAGTTGACAGATTTGTACATTTTCTTAATGAATCGCTTAATGAATTCCATAGTTTAGGTCCTTCATATCTAATGGTTTTTTGAGCAAAAGAAGTACGAGGTAATAAGGAATGAAAATGAGAAGCTTGCCGAGTAAAATGAGTATGAACATCAAAATTCCGTGTAAATATTGAATTAATAGAAAAAGGTAACGTATTGGAAATACATTGATACATGAGACAACCAAGTTGATAATAATAAATATCCTTGATTTTCAGCGTGTGATGTTTGAAAAATAAGGGATCAGTATGAGCATTAAATTCAGTAACATTAATTATCCGAAGGGCACGTTTTTGTAAACGAAGTAACCTATTAATATTTTTAGATGTACAGTTTCCCCAGGCAAGTGTTCCATAGTTGAGATACGACACCACCAAAGTATTATACAAAGAAAATAAAATCTCAATGGGAAAAAAAGTTTTAATTCTATTAATTACACCAATGTTTCGTCTAATAATTTTACATAAATAATCAACATGATTTTCCCAGGTTAATCCAGAGTCAATTACTAAGCCAAGAAACTTCAAACAATCTGTTTTCTCAATACATACATTGTTGATCAAGACATCACCAGGAAGTTCACTGATAGAGTTGCTAAACAGCATACAGTTAGTTTTTTTAAGGTTTAGTGAAAGTTTATTGACCCTGAACCAATTATAAACTGAGATAAGCTCATTATTAGCTATTTCAACCAAGGTATTAATATTTCTGTGAGAGAAGAATAGATTATAATCATCAGTAAATATAATAAATGAAAGTACTTCGGACGATTTGGTAAAGTCATTAATATAAATCAAAAACAATAATGGACCTAAAATTGACCCCTGAGGCACACCACAACCCAAATTTCTAGATGTTGAATTACACGCCCCAATATAAACATATTGGCTTCTATCAGAAAGATAGCTTTTAAACCACTCTAGAGAGACTCCACGGATGCCATAATGAGAAAGCTTATACAATAATATATCATGGTCAATTGTATCAAAGGCTTTTGAAAGGTCTAAAAATATTCCGAGAGTATGTTCATAGTTATCTTTGGCAATAGAAACTTTATCAATAAAATCAAGAATTGCA
Organism: Crossaster papposus; assembly: GCA_037893245.1. Taxonomy (NCBI): domain Eukaryota; kingdom Metazoa; phylum Echinodermata; class Asteroidea; order Velatida; family Solasteridae; genus Crossaster; species Crossaster papposus. The sequence continues at coordinate 12,106 of JBAIAA010001827.1, read as the reverse complement.
TGAATAGTCGAGTGTTCACTACGAAAACCATATTGTGAGTTTGTCAATACTTTAAATTTGTTTAAGAAATCTATAGTACGATTATACACACATTTTTCAAATATTTTAGACAAACAGGTCAATATAGAGATGGGCCTATAATTATTAACGCAACTAGAATCACCACTTTTAAAAACTGGTATTACTTTGGCAATTTTCAATTGATTAGGCACAGTACCAGTTACAAAAGAAATATTGATAATATGGGCAAGTGGTTTACATATAGCAGAAATGGAATTCTTAATAACCGAAATACCAACGGAATCATGTCCCACGCTTTTTTTATTTTGTAAGTTTTTAACAATGTCCGATACCTCGTTTTCATCGACTGGGGTAAAGAAAAATGTATTTGGATTTGGGTGACCAAGAAAATCAATAAAAGAATCCTGATGATAAGGAATTTTTCTGGCAAGATCTGGACCTATGTTAACAAAATAATCATTAAAGTAATTAGCAATTTCAGTAGGGTTATCAACTATTATCAAGTATAATAATAATAATAATAATAGGCACTTGGGGAGACAAATTAACAGTGGCACTTTAGGGAGACATTCAGTGTCTCCCTAAGTGTCTAGCTACCCTAAAAAACGATATTTGGGAATTATTTTTGTCCAAGAACGACAGATTTTGGTCTAAATAGCATAAATCTCGAAGATCTTAGAGAAAAGGGTTAGGGTAAACAAGTTAGGACTGTTTTAAGTTTGTGTACATCTCTATGGGATTGTCTCCCCAAGTGCTTATTTGGAGGTAGTAAAAAAAACTTTTTTATATAGCGCATATCACCGTAAAGTCCCTATGTGCTGTATCATTATTACCCCGGTCATTGGGCCCACAAAACATTCCAAATACCATCTCAGCTCCCTGGGGAGTATACAGCTCAATACTGCTGTTTTCAGCGCAAAGCAGCTAATAACAACCATCTCCGCCCTCACAGGTACCCATTTAGTCCTAGGTGGAGAGAAGCAATGAGTGACAAAGTGCCTTGCCCAAGGGCACACGCACCATAGTCCCAGCCTGTACTTGAACCCACAACCTGCTGCTTTACCTACAAATTCAATGCTCCAGACCACGAGGCCACGGCACTCCACAAAGATATGACGACACTTTGGATTTTGCATATCAGTCGCAATATATTGCCACCCAACAAGTTTCATGACGATCGGACTAAGATGAAATCTATTGCACCTTTAAGATGATGTCACGTGACCCCTGATGACATCATCATGACATCTGTCTGTGAGACATGATGAGTTCACTATAGCTTCTTCACCTAGGTTAAGTTTTATCGTGTACAAAGTTTATAAGATTTGGATACCAAAAAAGTAAAAGTAAGTCGGTATTAAATGAAGACAAATAAAATCAGAACAAAAACAAAGGCTTTTTCGTAACTTGCAACAACAACAAAGGGGGGGGAAAAATTAAAAAATTAAAAAGGAACGAAAACAAGAGCTAATAACCCTGAGAATGTTTTTTTTTACCCCCATCGGGTTCTTGAATTTTTCTTTACTACTGCCTGTGCCCCGTTCTGTCTCATTTTGCAAGAACGCCTAAAATATATTACATAAATATTTGAATATTCAGGACAGCTCTACTATGTATTAAATCCAATTTAACATGGATTCCCATACTTTAGTGATGGGGAACTGGACAACCAGTCGATGGTGGGTGGCGACGACGATGACGAGGCAGACTCCCCAGACATGAGCACCATGGGCACCATGAGCACCATGGGCCTGCCGCCGTCCAGCCTCATGGTGGTCAACATCCCCAACACCAACCAGACCTCTCTGGCTACGGCCACACTCATGCCCATCTTGGTGCTGAGCACCAGCAACGGGATGCAGAAGGTCAACGGCTTGGACTGCTCCTCCCTGTCTTCATCCTCTGGATCCTCCTCCTCCTCTTCTGCCTCCCTGATGCTGGACAGGCCCCAGCAGGACTTCAGGCAGCTACTCAGGCTACGGGACCTGGCCCACGCTAATCTCATCTGCGCCACGCAGGAGAGTATTGCTAAATCCTTCTGTGTGGCCAACCAAACCTCAGGTATACATATTTGGACTTGTTCAGGTTTATTTCAATTTTCATAGTATCAAAAAAATTAATTACTACATAAATCAAAGAAAGTCAATACACTATTTACAAAATGAATTCAAAATAGTGTTGCCAAACCACGTTGTTGGCACAAACTTCAAATAAATTCCAATGAATACTGCACCTGATTTCATAGCTCTGATTTTTAAAGCTCTGCGACGCGTCGTAACTCGATTTACGATTTGTAACGCGTCAAATGATCTATTTTACGAAACTTGCGATGCCCCTTTAAAAAAACACGTGCCCCTTTCCATTGATTCTATTATATTATGTAATCAAAAGTGTTATTAAAAATAATGTTACATTAACCCTAACCCCCTAGGCCCTTTTTGCTAGCAACCATCCTCAATCCTCCAAAATCCTCATTTTTTTAAAAACCTCATTTTTTTAAAACCCCATCTAGCCTCAATCCTCAAAAATCCTCCACACTTAAAACAACATCATGTGCCTCAATTCTCCAAAATCCTCATTTTTTGGAATCTGGGGATTGAAAAAAAGTCAATCCTCCAAAATCCTCATTATGATTTTTTGAAAACCCCACAGCCTCATTCCTCCAAAATCCTCATTTTTTGAAAACCCCATTGTGCCTCAATCCTCAAAAATCCTCCACACTTGAAACATTGTGAAACAACATTGTGCCTCAATCCTCAAAAATCCTCATTTGTTTAAAACCCCATACAGCCTCAATCCTCAAAAATCCTCAAACTGCAATGAGGATTTTTGAGGATTGAGGAGCGTTAGGGTTAAATTAAACATTTTCGCACTAATTCTGTCTATTGAGATCTGTGTTTGTAGGGGATGGGGCCAGGAGCAGGATCCAGTCTGTTTTTTCCTCGCTATTTCGCTGGTATCCAAGGCTTGTTCTATTGGATAATTAATGTTTGTGACCCAGTGACCTACCTGCCTTGCAACTTTCTTTTTCATCGCCAAACACATCAACAAATAACAGTTTGAAAGTGGCATTGGTGCCCTTTAAGTTGGCCTTGGTGCCCCTTTATTTTTTGGAGCCTTTGAGGCCAAGTGGCCTTGACCCTCTGAAGCTTAAGGTTGAGGCCTGATAAATACCTGAGACAGTTTAGCCCTTTCCATTGGTCGAGAGCCGGTATTATTAAAGCGGATGATAACGACATGGCTGGCTGGTCTTTAAATACTTTTCTGGTGTCCCATGAAATTATGACTCCGATGAAATCCACTGCCTTTTATCGTTTTATTGGTTGAACGTTCACAGTCCTCACGTAGGCATGCGCAATACTATCAGTGAGTCAGTATTTCGTGGTCCTAAATTCAGAATGCACTCGCACAGCTGCTGCAGTTCTCGTGACGTGTGCGCCAATCTTCATACTTAGGAGTTGTTTCTGTCTTACTCACGAGCTTGACACTTCATCACATGTATAGACGATGTGCCCTCTGACGTCACGTGTTTACATCTGTATTCAAATGTGCCCGGCAATATGCGCACACCTCGTATTTTGCCTAAAATTTGATTGAGGAGTGACGCCACAGGTCAGACCACCTTTGAATTATGTGACCTCTGATGTCGCCTCTTAACCAAATTTATGTAAAAACACGATGCGTGCGCATATTGACGGACACATTTGAATATAGATGAAAACAGAGGGCACATGGTCTATATAGCTAGTTGAAAACAGGGAGCTGCGTAGCACTATTACAATAACGTGACGGGTGAGCACTTCATTGATCTAAAGTCTTCACATTATATAGCTGTAGGGGTGTTTTGAAAAACATGAAAGGAAATTGTTAAACAAAATCGTTGGAAAGTTTTAATTTTTAACTTGATTTGACTTTTGGACTGACGAAAAAGTTTAATTTTTTTTTTACCGAAAAGGTATTTTTGAAGGGGAATAAAAGTGTGGTTGTCCGGTATTAAACAGTATGTTTAAAGGTAGGATACACCATTGGTAATTGCTTGAATTATCAGGCATAAGTGGTTTTTGGGGTGTATTTCATAGTAAATATTGTTAAACTGACCTGTCCTTAGTTTTACAATCATGGATGCCCAAAAATAAAATTCAATTTTTCGGAACAATTACAGGATATTTAGTGCAATCATTTTGCTGAATGCCTAAAATCATTCTTTTCTTTCAAATAAGTAAGATATTTCTCAATAATTTGTTTCTAAAAAATATTGATATCTGCAAATGGTGTATCCTTACTTTAATACCGGTTTGGAGTCTGGATGCTGATACTGACCCTTGCCTTGCACTATGTTAGGGGCCGCGTCATCATGCACTTACTCATTAAAAGTAGGATACACCATTGGTAATTGCTTTAATTATCAGGAATGGGTTGATTTAGGGGTTGTATTTTATAGTAAATATCGTTTAACTGACCTGTCCAAAGTTTTACAATCATGGTTGCTGAAAAAAACGAGAAAAACAACGTTCGTTTTCAACCAGCGTCGGGCATTTTTTCTTATGATGTTCTTGTCTTTAAACTAAAATTCAACTTTTCGGAACATTTACAGAATATCTAGCGCAATCATTTTTGCTGGATGTCTACAATCATTATTTACTTTAAAATAAGTAAGATATTACTTGATACTAATAGTAAATTGTTTTGATATCTACAAATGGTGTATCCTACCTTTAACAATATTCATTACAATTAGCATTTCTTTCCTTTGTCATTTTCTCTTATGAACCCAGAAGTATCTTGTGGTGACATTAGCTCTTCATGCTCTGCCCATAATGAAGACAATCGTAACTCATTCTAACGTTCGTCGATATATCGATATTACTCAAATACTCGATATCGCCGATCTCACTTTTTTAATCATATCGAAATATCGACATTTCGATGTATCAAAAATGTTGATGTATCTAAATTTCGATGTTCCTAAATGATATCGCAAAAACATCAAAAGCGTGTCAGATTTTCCAGAAAACTCCGGGCTTTATTAAATTAGAAAAGCTGCCGGCTTTATTTGTAGCTTGAAACATTTGAGTAGGCCTATTAAATAAAATACGTTCGACGACCAACTGCGGTTGTAAAGTTGTTCTTTGTGTTTTACCCGCGGCCCGCCGCTATAGTTCACGACCGCTTGCACAGTAAAATCTGAAAACAAACCGGCCATGCCGCCCCAGCCTATCGGTTGTTTGGGACGTAACCCTCCATTGATCTGATTTCATATTGGGGTGGCCAATCACGAGTCGGGAATTGCGGGGAGCCTTCTCTTCACCCTGCTATTCGCCTAGCAAGCGGAAGTGGCAACCGTAATCATTTCTTATCTTCATTGTAAAACCATAAACACGCGGGCTGGCGCAATTTGTGATATTGTTCGGACTGACAACATGCGCGGAGGATCAAGCCGAAAACCGGTATATATGCAACCCTATTAAACTGTCTGTCTTCAGTATATTGAGCGCTGTTTTTAGGCTTCATCTTGCACACTGGAAATAATCGATATATCGAGTATACAAGTACTCAATATTGAATTTCCTATATATCGATTATTATAAAAAAACTGACATCGACGGACGTTAACTCATTCTGAAATGTGTCTTTTATTCTTCAGATGAGAAGCTGTTAAAATGTGAAGAGTGCGGTCGCAGCTTTAAATCCTCCAGTCACTACCGGTATCACTGCGAGACCCACAAGGGTAACAAGGTGCTTAAGTGTTCTGTGGAGGGCTGTAACAAACGCTTTGCCTGGCCTGCACATCTCAAGTACCACACCAGAACCCATGAGTGAGTTTGCTTTTATAATTATACATGTATATGTAACCCGCTCCATCAAAATCAGGAATAAGTCTTGAAATTACTTTTTGAGATATGCACATGGTAAGAAAGGGTGTTTCAGAAGCTTTCTAATGATACCCGTCACAAGTGTGTATCTTCTTAGGTTAACGAGTTATGGTCTGATGAAGATGACAGGTGTATATTTATTTGCCGAATCCACATTCCGAGAAATACAGCTTTGAAATAAACAAAATTGACCAAAATCATACAGACAGCGCACACAAATCCTCTTCATTTTCATCTTTATTTATCGTTTTTACATACAATACAATAATCTGTGATAACTACACTTCCTAAAAATACAATGTTCAGAAAAACGACTTGGTCACGATTTTCACCCATGCGTTCACTTCAACGACTGATTGCGTAAAAACGGCCCCAGCAACTTATTCCTGATTACGATGGAGCGGGTCACATATATAATTTATTTTAAACACATACACTTAGGGAGACAATCTTATAGGGATGTACACAAACTTAAAGCAGTCCTAACTGGTTTACCCTAACCCTTTTCTCTAAGATCTTTGAGATTTATGCTATTTAGACCCCAATCTGTCGTTCTAGCAAGTTCTAGAGCAAAAATAACTCCCAACTATTTAAGGTAGATAGACACTTAGGTAGACACTGAAATGTCTCCCTAAGTGTCACTGTCTTTTTATTACCTAAAAACTTACGCTAATTTGTCTCCTTCAGTGCTCATTAAGTGTAATATATATATTAATAATAATCATAATTAAACCTCCAAATGGGGTAATAGGGAGACTCCCCTTTAGAGAGGTGCACAAACATTTTCTCCTTTTTCTGTAACCTAACCCGTTTTTCCCCAGTGTTTTTTCCATGAATTTGGTATTTATATATTTTGGACACTGCTCTACAACTATATATAACTGATAAAAACAATAACATTTGGTCCCCTTCTAGTAGCTAAATAAATAGGGAGACACCTCAAAGTCTCCCTATTTTGAAAATATATTACTGAATTATTCACCATAAAGTGTCTCCCTATTGGTACATTTAGTCATCATCATCGTCGTACGCCGGAGGCGCCTTGGCGGCTATGACTTCTTAGCACCATTGAAGTTGATCTGGTTCCATGTTCCTTCTGTGGCATGGGGGCACGAGCTGCTGCGTCGTCGGCGAGAGCTGCTGCCGGCTTTCCGGACCATCGTCGCAGTCCATCCATCCATCGCAGACGCGGCCTGCCAGGAGTAGGGCGTGCGTCAGTCGGCAGACCGGTGATCAGAGCTGGGTGGTTTGTGTGATGCTGGAAGTGCCCCAGCCACGTCCATTGCTGGTTCATCAGAGTGGCCTCAGTGAGTTGCCAGCGATCGCCTATACGTTGTCCAAGTTCAGTGTTTGAGACGAAGTCGCTCCAAACAACACCAAGCAGCTTCCTCCACATAGTTCTGCCAAACGCGTCAATTGAATTTGCGCTTGTGGTGCTGACTGTCCAGGTCGCTGCCCCGTACATCATTTTTGAGAGAATAAGCGCTCTGGCGAGGTGGAGCTTTGTTTCGATGCGTATACGTGATTTCTGGAGGTAGATGCATGAGTTCAAGGCACTCTTTGCGATGGCGATGCGGGAGCGAATCTCGGAGGAGTCATCTAGGGTGTTGTTGATGTTGCAACCCAGGTATCGGAAATTGGTGGTCGGCTTGATGGGGTTGCCATGGAGAGTGACTGGAACGTCTGGAGCGTTCAGTGCTAGGTGTTCGGTTTTTCCTGGATGAAGTTTCAAACCATAGGAGTTGGCAATGAGGTCGAGCTTATCCAGCATAAAAGTGGCATCTTCTGCAGAGCGCGCAAATAGCACCAAGTCGTCGGCGTATCTCAGTTCCCAGTACTTGTCACCACTGACATCTGAAGGGAGTAGATGTGACAAATATTTGTGCTTATATAGCACTTTACATCGTATCAACTATCTCAAAGCGCTTTACCATTCTTACCCCATTCATCAGGTCCTGGACCACACGGCAGCCGTTTATAGGCGCTTAATCCGCCTCAACCCTCACAGGTACCCACTTATACTCCTGGGTGGTGAAAGGCAATTGTAGTTAAGTTTCTTGCCCAAGGGCACAAACAACCATGTTCCTAGCAGGGTTCGAACCCACGCGACATCGTACATGAGTCGAACACCATAACCACTGGGCCATGGCATTCTACAATATATACCATGTTTGATTACTTTTCCCACGCTTTGACGCTTACGTGACTTATCGCGCTTACTCGGACCTGGCGCGAGTAACCGAGCCGGTTGCTTTGTCAAGTATCCCATAAGGCCATACTAAAACATGGCTGCGACGTCCGGCGATACACCAGCGGTGGGAAATTAAAAAAAGGAAACTAATTTGGACGATTCGCGACATGCGAACATTTGCTTGATCTGCACTAAATATGGACATTGATGTAACAAGTTTTATTCCTTGGAAGTTGATGCAATAAATAATTACAGTTGACTCTCGTTAATACAAACACTCGTTAATACAAACACTCGTTAATACAAACACTCGTTAATACAAACACTCGTTAATACAAACACTCGTTAATACAAACACTCGTTAATACAAATTCTGGTTACAGCAAACAAAAAGCCCCAGTCCCGACTCTGCATTTATTTACACAGTCAATGGGACCGACACTCCACTTAATACAAAATTCTGATGTAACAAAAACTTTTGCTAGGTCCGGTTGAGTTTGTATTAACGAGAGTCGACTGTATTACACGTAGAAGAAAGCACAACTGGGCTACACAGAAGTTGTAACACATTACTTACGCTTGGATGTGCATGTCTTTTTTGTTTACACAGCAATTACCGTCCCCATAGCTGCACCATGGATGGCTGTGGTAAAACCTTCTACACTTTGCAGAGCCTACACGTTCACATGCGCACACACACGGGCCACAAGCCATTCCAATGTCATGAGGAAGAATGTGGAAAGAGCTTCACTACAGCGGGCAACCTTAAGAATCACTTGAGAATACACACGGGTGAGTTGGTTGGTTGGTTTGTACGAGCCTCCACCTAGTTGTGGGGTCAGGCTCTTTTGTTTGGAAAAACCAGACTGAGTAGTGGGGACATTTTCGAGTCCCCGTAGCGCGTTGGGTCTTCAGTAAAGATAGAACAAGGTAAAATTGGGTTAGGGTATAATGAAAGAAATTGTAGAAGAAGACAAATTAGGGTGATGTTGAAAATTTTAGAATTTTAGAGTGTTCTGAGTTTGAGATTAGAGAGATTTCACTTAGCACACAAACCCTATGGATTGTCCCCATTTACGCAATGTCCCAAAAGAATTGATGTTTTTTTGTGTGTATATAACGACAGAGGATACCCTGTTGTGTTTCCCTTTGTTCCTGTACTATACCCTAACCCCATAGACTTAGTGTACACTTTAATGCCCTACGGACAACATTCAACAAAAGACGAATGCCCGAGGACTGAAGGGATCTATTGTTCGCCTATTGTGCTTTTGTCCTAGGGGGTTATGTAGTACATGAACATGAACAAATTCGTATTCAAATAGTCAACGTTGACAAATAGAGAACAATAGGGTCCATGATTGACAAAAGTCAACGATTGAGATTCATGTTCAAAACATATGGGAGGTCTTCTTAACCAGTTTGCGCCGAACTTAGATTTCAGAGTGCCTAGAGCTACTGTATGTATATAATCAACACAAGGATTATCAGCTGCGTCCAGTTGTTTTTGTGACATTTAATTCTCAACTATTGTTTCTTAGTCTCCTTTGAAATTCTTGAAAGGGTGCTTTTCAGCTGTGCTTGCAAATATTTGTATTTAGGTTTTACCGCGTACATTTGTTCCCGGCCCTGTGTGTAGTTCCACGGGTGACGTGTATACACGCGTCAGATTTTAGGGCGGGTACCTGATGTCGTGATATCACGCCCCCTGGCTGCAGAGAAAGAAAGATGGACTAGGCAACAGAATGTTGGCAAAAACATGTAAATAACGGTGCTAATGAACAAAGTGTTGGCATCTTGTTGTAGTTGCATTATCAAAACAGGAATATTTTTAATAAACCAATTTTTTTTTTTGCATAAAAAATAATTCCCCCCTTGGTTTGGTAAATTGAAAATAAACCCGGCAAAAAATAGTTAAAATATATTAATTTTTTTCATTTTGCAGGTGAGCGGCCATTCATATGTGACCATGATGGATGCATACAGAGCTTTGCTGAACACTCGAGTCTCCGCAAACACAAACGAGTTCACACAGGTATTTGCTAATATTTACTATCCTTACATGTAGAGAACACAAAGGAAATAGAACAGTTTCAGGACGAGATTAGGGGGGGGGGTTCTTTTTAATATATTCGTCTGATTAAAGGTCTTAGATTTGCAGCTATCATAAAAGTAACCAACTTATTGCTTACACCCGGTTCAGACAGGCATTCCAGGGTCATGCCAAACCTAGTCCGTTCTAATTGTTTCAGACGTAGGACTTTTGAAGGGGTCCGCTTGTAAGTCCGACGCCTCATAAGTCTGACAAAATCTCATCTCCCAACCAAATAAAGGCCCATAGGTCCGACGCCTTATTGGCCTAACGCCTCACTTAAGTCCTGCGGGGATATGATATGGGATATGGAGTTACATGTAGGGTTAAAGATAGAGCCTGAAGGTAAAAATGGGCATTTTACACTGGGTTACCCTTTTCCTTGCTATATTTTGTTGGCAGATTGATTTCTAACCATAACCACCACAACAAACATTCATGCTGAAATTTTATCTTGGAATTCTTTAACTAAAAGTGGGGGGAAATTAAAAATGAATTTTGTGGTAACATCACATTAAAGGTGCAGTTTTTCCCCCTTAGGATTTGTACACGTTTTTTCCAACCAATATATCTTTGAAAAATCCAATCAACTTTAGACTTGGCACACACTTAGACCACCACCCACATATTGAAAGTCATTTTAGACAGGCGAAACAGCTAGTGTTGGTCCACAATCACATTTCTAGTTTTATCTTGGAATTCTTTAACTAAAAGTGGGAGAAGGGGTGGGGGGTGGTATGGGTTCATGCCAATAAACGCCCTCTCAAATGATTCCTTCTGGCATGTTGTCATTTTGAAGAAAACAATAAAAGGTCATTTCCAAAGGTAGTGTCTAAGAGATGCATTTTTTATATGACCCTTTATTTCTGTTTTTAGTACGTACATGTATCTGGTTTGCAATCTTGCGTATCTGGTTTGCAATCTGCGTAGTTGTTATCACTATGACATCTTGTACCTGCCATCGGGGAAATGAGAACTTGTGAATGTTGATTTTGGGCGCAATTCAAAATTTGACTCGGCAAATTGAAATTGAAATTGAGATCTTAGCATATTATTTTCTTGGAATAAACAGCATTCACAGAGATAAGACCTCAGGTTAGTTGCGAAGCACTTGTCTTCTATTTGTTCTGCTTCGAACCAAAACAAATGCACAAAAACAAATGAATGGTCTGCTCTTCCTTTTATAATTCATTCATATGCTCCCCTCAGAATAGAAAGTCGCAGCATAGAAGTCTCATTCCTCCTAGCTTGTATGTACGTACCTATGTGCCTGCTGTGCTTGACACTGTAGTTTCTAATATGTGATGCGATCTGTGAAAACCCGTCAGATGTCGCAAAGTTGCAAGTCCCATAAAAGCAAAAAGAAAAAAAATCATTTTTTTTTGTTTTTTGTAATTGATTTTTCGTTGCTATTCTGGTACCCTATCGTTAAACGCTGTTTTCTCAGAACTTCGCATCGCCAATAATCGACGTTCATTTTGATGTAGAGGTCCTAGAGACCTGATTGAAAAAGCATTAGAAAGAGGATGATCTCAAGTTTAATAACTCATTTTTTTATTTTGCCACCATGTGGTGGGTTTTCACAGATCGCATCACATATGTGACCTGCTCCCACAAAACCCGACATAGTTTGTTTTTGTTTAAGTGAGATGTTGTTATTTCCATTTAGTACACATCTTTCAGCTTTCATTTGGTACCGAAACCACCTTAATTTATACTATACATACTTCAAATTTTATGAGGATTGTAAGACTGCGTGTACACGCGATACTATGGGAATCAAATAATGAGTTAAATGCTTTTAAAAGTTAACTTTATTTATTACAATAAAGGGTTGCAAACACCATAGTAACCAGTCCAGTACATTAGAAAAATGATATCAACTTCAAATTTGTTAGTGTCTTATCATGACATATCTATCATTTCCTA
>JBAIAA010001826.1:0-20226 GCA_037893245.1 Crossaster papposus | reverse complement strand
ACAAATCGCGAAACTTAGCGAGTAGAGTACCAGCTAGAAAGTATTTCGAGCGCACGAAATTATTTCGAGCTCACGAACAGATATTCTTGGAGCGCACGAAGTCATTTCGTGGCCACGACAACATTTCGAGCTCACGAAATAAGTTATTTTGAGTGCACGAAATAAAATACTCAAATTATTTCGTAACGGTGATTTGTATTCGTCATATGTCCCTTTAGGGGCTCCGTAGAATACCATCGACTCTGAATAACAAACAATCTTTGTAAAAATACTTCCCGACTTCCGAACTAATAATACTCAATAGGCAGTTCATCTTTGCTTGCATGCTGCCTGCGTCTCGTGATTTTTTAACATGAATCGTACGGGAAACAATACGAACCACTTCGGGGTTTCTGATTTACGTCGTTACGATTGAAAAAAACCAACAGACCGGCCGTCTGACAGTGCGCCCTCAACTGACGTAAGGCAGTCCCGTTTCTAAATTGAATATTCATATCCACGATAGGCCTTACAATTTCGCGACATTTTTCAACGATAAAAGTTAAAATTGAGGCAATAGCGATACGTTTCGGAGTGTTTTTAGAGAGATAATGTTGTAATATTTAAGTATTGACAATGTGAAAGGAAGAAATTTTGCCAGAAGGCAACACGAAAGGAATAAATCATTGTTTTTACGTTCCAAAACTGTGACTACAAAATGGTCGACGCGCAGGAATTCGGAGGCAAAGCCGAAGCCGAAACGTAGTCACGTTTCTAAATTGCATATTCATATCCACCATCGCCATACAATTTCGCGACATTTTTGCACGATCAAAGTTGAAATTGAGGCAATAGCGATATGTTTCGGAGTGTTTTGAGACAGATAATGTTGTAATATTTAAGTATCGACAATGTGAAGCAACGAAATTTGCCCAAAAGGCAACACGAAAGGAATAAATCATTTTTTAACGTTCCAAGCCTGTGACTGCAATGTGGTCGACGCGCACGAAATTCAAAGCCGAAAACGAAGCTGGCGCTCAAACTCCGCAATAACCAATGGAGTATAAAGGTCAAATAACACGGGACGGGCCGCCCAATCGCGAACAACAAACTCGGCACCAACTCGGCCACCGCGCAAGCAAGGCGGATACAATTAATTTGCGAAGGCTTCGCGTAACGCATGTAGCCGCCGCTTAATCGCAAACGGCCAACAATTCGGCAACCGAGTTACGGCAGTACGATTTCGGGAAGGCTTCGGCCCGAACTCCGGTCAAGGACAATGCAAAAATAACGCAATAGTTCGCGCAAAAAGGCCCGCAGACATCGACAGGCAATCGAAAAGCGATTACGCGTTTATCGGTAACGTCCGTTTCTTTTAAATCTCACCACGGACGAATACGATTTTTTTAAAATCTTATTCCCCGGGGGATTCCCCGGGGGATTCCCCGTCGCGAACGGTCCGGCACCCCGCCGCACCGACGCCGGCGGCACACGCGCGCGGCGACAAGTCGCCCGACCAAAAGCCAACATGGCGCCAACCACGCGCCAAGATGGCGCGGCCCTGTGTTTCCAAGATGGCGGCGCCCTGCGTTCCAAGATGGCGGCGCCCAGGGACAAGATGGCGCATTTGTCATCTTTTATAGTATAGACTAGCAGGATGCCGCGCTTCGCGCGGCACCTGCTAGCTGGGTGAAATCGTAACTTATAGATACACCTTGTTGACGTCTTAAAAACATAATGGATTGTATGACAAACAAATCGCGAAACTTAGCGAGTAGAGTACCAGCTAGAAAGTATTTCGAGCGCACGAAATTATTTCGAGCTCACGAACAGATATTCTTGGAGCGCAAGAAGTCATTTCGTGGCCACGACAACATTTCGAGCTCACGAAATAAGTTATTTTGAGTGCACGAAATAAAATACTCAAATTATTTCGTAACGGTGATTTGTATTCGTCATATGTCCCTTTAGGGGCTCCGTAGAATACCATCGAGTCTGAATAACAAACAATCTTTGTAAAAATACTTCCCGACTTTCGAACTAATAATACTCAATAGGCAGTCCATCTTCGCTTGCATGCTGCCTGCGTCTCGTTATTTTTTAACAGGAATCGTACGGGAAACAATACGAACCACTTCGGGATTTCTGAGTTTACATCATCGTGAAAATCCTGATTAAAAAACCCAACAGGCCGGCCATCTGACAGTGCGCCCTCAACTGACGTAATGCAGTCACGTTTCTAATTTGCATATTCATATCCACCATCGCCCTACAATTTCGCGACATTTTTGCGGGATCAAAGTTGAAATTGAGGCAATAGCGATATGTTTCGGAGTGTTTTTAGACACATAATGTTGTAATATTTAAGTATCGACAATGTGAAGTAAAGAAATTTGCCCAAAAGGCAACACGAAAGGAATAAATCATTTTTTAACGTTCCCAAGCTGTGACTGAAACGTGGTAGACGCGCACGAATTCGAAACCGGCGCTCAACTGGTATTATGTTTACTCCGCAATAACCAAAGAAGTATAAATCGGGGCACCAGCTCAAATAACACGTGACGGGGCCGCCCAATCGCGAAAAAACAAACTCGGCACCAACTCGGCCACCGCGCAAGCAAGGCGGATACAATCAATTTGCGAAGGCTTCGCGTAACGCACACTGACCTCTATACATGGACAGATCATCCATTGTTTCATTTTAAAGTCGGCATGCAGAGAAGTGCAACATGGCGTCACTGCTGTGAGCCAATGAAATGTCCAGGTGTAGAGTTCAGTTGGTTGGTAAATCCACTGACCTCTACAACTGGACATTTCATTGGCTCACAGCAGTGACGCCATGTTGCACTTCCAGTTCGCGCCGACTTCAAGTGTTAGCACAGCAGAATATGGACAATGATCCGTCCAGGTGTTGAGGTCAGTGGTAACGCATGGAGCCGCCGCTTAATCGCAAACAGCCAACAATTCGGCAACCGAGTTACGGTAGTACGATTTCGGGAAGGCTTCGGCCCGAACTCCGGGCGAGGACAATGCAAAAATAACGCAATAGTTCACGCAAAAAGGCCCGCAGACATCGACAGGCAATCGAAAAGCGATTACGCGTTTATCGGTAACGTCCGTTTCTTTTAAATCTCACTTTTAAATCTTATTCCCCGGGGGATTCCCCGTCGCGAACGATCCGGCACCCCGCCGCACCGACGCCGGCCGCACGCGCGCGCGGCGACGAGTCGCCCGACCAAAAGCCAAGATGGCGCCAACCACGCACCAAGATGGCGCGGCCCTGTGTTTCCAAGATGGCGCGGCCCTGTGTTTCCAAGATGGCGGCGCCCAGGGACAAGATGGCGAATTTAACATCTTTTATAGTATAGATAGATGCAGGACCGGCTGTCCTCGTGCGTGCTGATAGCGTGCATGATGCCTACTATAGTATATCTGCACAAAGTGGGCCCGCGCGGTTTGCGTTGATTTCCTCAATCTTGTGCCGACATATTTTAAGAGCACCAATTGACATATAATGTCTATGATATATATGACATTTTCAAAGAGAAATATGAGCGCGAGCATGGTTCGGTATATCACGCAACGCAACCCGACTCGATGTGTACTAAAATGCTACATGGTATTCTGTCATTCTGCTCTGATAAGTGCCACACGGTACGTCACTCAAGAAGTTATTTTTAACACGTATCCTGAATTTATTTCGTGTATACATTTTTAATATGGTTCTCCAGCATATTCCAGCACTCCCATCCAAAAAGTTAGGGGTGCTAAAGCGTCCCAAGTGCCCCCTGTTACCCTCCCGCGGACTTGCGCTGTGGCCAATTGTAATCAAATGACGTTCTACTCTCTATCACGATCGCACATGAGTTGTCCTCCAAAAACATGTTACTCTTTTGGCTCATCTATTTTGTGTTCTTTGTCTAACATAATTATCTACAGTAAACACCGAGGCCCCCGAGTCTTGACTTACCGTGTATTTCGTCGAATGACAGTTAGTTGTGGTGGGAAAATCGTGTCACAACTATATTTTGAGAGCACCGATAGAAGCGAATTTGTCAGTATATGGTAGGCGTATGGCACTATTTATTGTATGTAACATGTACAAGAACATTGTACATGCGCGTATCTATACTATAAAAGATGTTAAATTCGCCATCTTGTCCCTGGGCGCCGCCATCTTGGAACGCAGGGCCGCGCCATCTTGGAAACACAGGGCCGCGCCATCTTGGCGCGTGGTTGGCGCCATGTTGGCTTTTGGTCGGGCGACTTGTCGCCGCGCACGTGTGCCGCCGGCGTCGGTGCGGCGGGGTGCCGGACCGTTCGCGACGGGGAATCCCCCGGGGAATCCCCCGGGGAATAAGATTTTAAAAAAATCGTATTCGTCCGTGGTGAGATTTAAAAGAAACGGACGTTACCGATAAACGCGTAATCGCTTTTCGATTGCCTGTCGATGTCTGCGGGCCTTTTTGCGCGAACTATTGCGTTATTTTTGCATTGTCCTTGACCGGAGTTCGGGCCGAAGCCTTCCCGAAATCGTACTGCCGTAACTCGGTTGCCGAATTGTTGGCCGTTTGCGATTAAGCGGCGGCTACATGCGTTACGCGAAGCCTTCGCAAATTAATTGTATCCGCCTTGCTTGCGCGGTGGCCGAGTTGGTGCCGAGTTTGTTGTTCGCGATTGGGCGGCCCGTCCCGTGATATTTGACCTTTATACTCTATTGGTTATTGCGGAGTTTGAGCGCCAGCTTCGTTTTCGGCTTTGAATTTCGTGCGCGTCGACCACATTGCAGTCACAGGCTTGGAACGTTAAAAAATGATTTATTCCTTTCGTGTTGCCTTTTGGGCAAATTTCGTTGCTTCACATTGTCGATACTTAAATATTACAACATTATCTGTCTCCAAACACTCCGAAACATATCGCTATTGCCTCAATTTCAACTTTGATCGTGCAAAAATGTCGCGAAATTGTATGGCGATGGTGGATATGAATATGCAATTTAGAAACGTGACTACGTTTCGGCTTCGGCTTTGCCTCCGAATTCCTGCGCGTCGACCATTTTGTAGTCACAGTTTTGGAACGTAAAAACAATGATTTATTCCTTTCGTGTTGCCTTCTGGCAAAATTTCTTCCTTTCACATTGTCAATACTTAAATATTACAACATTATCTCTCTAAAAACACTCCGAAACGTATCGCTATTGCCTCAATTTTAACTTTTATCGTTGAAAAATGTCGCGAAATTGTAAGGCCTATCGTGGATATGAATATTCAATTTAGAAACGGGACTGCCTTACGTCAGTTGAGGGCGCACTGTCAGACGGCCGGTCTGTTGGTTTTTTTCAATCGTAACGACGTAAATCAGAAACCCCGAAGTGGTTCGTATTGTTTCCCGTACGATTCATGTTAAAAAATCACGAGACGCAGGCAGCATGCAAGCAAAGATGAACTGCCTATTGAGTATTATTAGTTCGGAAGTCGGGAAGTATTTTTACAAAGATTGTTTGTTATTCAGAGTCGATGGTATTCTACGGAGCCCCTAAAGGGACATATGACGAATACAAATCACCGTTACGAAATAATTTGAGTATTTTATTTCGTGCACTCAAAATAACTTATTTCGTGAGCTCGAAATGTTGTCGTGGCCACGAAATGACTTCGTGCGCTCCAAGAATATCTGTTCGTGAGCTCGAAATAATTTCGTGCGCTCGAAATACTTTCTAGCTGGTACTCTACTCGCTAAGTTTCGCGATTTGTTTGTCATACAATCCATTATGTTTTTAAGACGTCAACAAGGTGTATCTATAAGTTACGATTTCACCCAGCTAGCAGGTGCCGCGCGAAGCGCGGCATCCTGCTAGTATGTATACAGTCTGTACATGTACTGTACCCCTTCACCTTTCATCCCGACATTTTTGTGACCTTTTCAAAGATAAATATGAGCCACGCTTTAAGTATAGTAGCTGAAGCATGAACTTGTCGTTCCTAGTGCGTACTGTGCAAATGGCACGAGGTGCGCCACCGGCACCTACTATTTCCGATAATACCAAACTGAAGACCGTCTGATTTGAGTAATGCACCAATTAAATACTCATGAAGTCATTAGAGAAACTCCAGAAAACCGAGCTTCCGTCAGCAACCGGCTGAACGAGAAAAAAGTCTAGCTACCTTCCAGCAGGAGAAGTATGTCGGCGACTAATCCCTGGGGCCTGTTTCAGCGAGCATAACCTAATTGTTTTAGTCGTCGGTCATTGGTTGAGCGTTTTGGTGACCTCGGTTGTCATGGCATGATCATGTGACTGTTCCTACCAAACTTAAACGACGGTCGCGGTTCGTTACCAATTAAAATACAAAATGGAAGAGTGAACATGTTGCAAAACCTTTCAATTTGCAGTCTATTTAAAATTAATTTTGTACAGGTAAATCATTTGATATGGTAAATCAGTTGAATTGAATTGAATTGAACTGAATCGAATCTAATTGAAACTAACACAATACAATAGAACATTTATTTATATACCTTCAACAGTGATTAAAGGTAGTATACACCATTTGCAGATATCAAGAAATAAATTACTACCGAATTATTAAGAAATATCTTACTTATTTGAAAGTAAATAATGATTGTAGGCATCCAGCAAAACGAGTGCCCTAGATATCCTGTAATTGTTCCAAAAAATTGAATTGTATAAACCAAAATTCATTATCCCCCGACTGCGATCGCGAAAAAACAAAAACAACATAAGAAAAACTGCCCGATTCCGGTTGAAAACGAAAGTCGTTTTTCTTGCTTTTCTCAGCAACCATGATTGTAAAACTTCGGACAGGTCAGTTAAACGATATTTACTCTGAAATATAACCCCCTAAATCCACCCATTCATGATAATTCAAGCAGTTACCAATGGTGTATACTACCTTTAATATACATGCACAAGAGTAATACAATAATGTAAAAACCTAATGTAATGCTAAATAAATGACAAAACATAAATAAAGAGATACATTATACAGATGTATAAAAAACACTTTGAAGAAGCCTAGGGTTGTATTGAAATGCCTTTTATGTAAGAAGATTGATTAACAATGTTTATTTCAAACATGTACAACAAACTAGATACAAGACAGGACGACTAAGACAAGACCAAAACACCACAGCCAGATAACAATACTAGGGCTGATCACTGAATGGATTCCAAGAAAAAGAAGAAAGCAAGTATATAGTATAACTTACAGTTCAATACATCCCCAGTCATAACACCACAGCCATATATACTAGGGCTGATCACTGAGGAGAAAAAGAGGAAAGCAAGTATAGTATAACGTACAATTCAATAAAATCCAAGAAGATAAAACATTCTGAAAGAAAACCCACGGAAATAAGTTGAGAATGAAAACCCAATCCACGTGAACCAATTAGACGGGTCGAACATCAGTGGTGTTTCGTTTGTTCATGTCATAATTCATTTATAGGCCATTTTGTAAAGGGTCTTTGTTTGCAATGGTATTTTTTAAATGTATGCTAATGAATATTGTTAAATGTATGCCAATGCATATTCATGATAAACCTGGGATGTCATTCCTGATAGACAACGTACAGCTATTTAAGCACACACATAAAAGATGCTCGAATTTTTGAAATTATGTCGTAATTTCCCTTGCATTAAAATACATACATGGACACAAAGGCACCCCCAATTATGGTAAAATGTAAAAACTTTAACGACGCCGGTTCAAAACAAACGCAGTTTTTCTGGCTTTTCTCAGCATCCACAATTGTAAAACTTTAAACAGGTCAGTTAAACGATATTCAATATAAAATGCAAACCCCTAAATCCACATAATAATTCATAATTCATAATAATTCAAACAATTACCAATGGTGTATCCTACCTTTAACAACAAACCCTCAATGTTACAGCTTTTTGAGCACAAAAAAAATTGCTATAATTCTGGATATTTAGCTTTTGTAAATGTCCGCTGTTTTATGGCAGTAACCCAATCAGCAAGCATGTCTCGTACTCTATTTTTGTATGAGCAACGGTTCTGGACCGAATAGCACTGAGGTTTCGAATTTCAAAGAGAAATATGAGCCACGCTTTAATATTAGCTGAAGCATGAACTTGTCGTTTCTAGTGCGTACTGTGCAAATGCCACAACGAGGTGCGCCATCTACTATTTCCGAAAATACAAAGACCGTCTGTTTTAAGTAATGCACCAATTAAATACTCATGAAGTCATTAGAATAAACCCCAGAAAACCGGGTTTTAGAAACTGGCTGAACGAGAAACAAGTCTAGCTATACCTTCCAGCAGGGAAAAAATGTCGGCGACTAATCCCTGGGGCTTGTGTTAGTGAGCACCGTAACTGTTTTAGTCGTCGGTCATTGGTTGAGCGTTTTGGTGACCTCAGTTGTCATGGCATGATCATGTGACTGTTCTTACCAAACTGAACCGACGGTCGCGGGTTGGTTGCCACTTGAAATTAAAAATGGAAGAGTAAATATGTTGAGAAACTTTCCAATTTGGAGTCTATGTAAAATTATTTTTGTACTGCAAAAGATATATAGACTATACCCTTTAAAGATGTAGTGCCAAACCTTTTTTTACCTAACCTTTGTGCAGTGTGTTGTTGCAGTTGAATTGAATTGAATTGAATTGAATCGAATCGAATTGAATCTAATACAATACAATAGAAAAATTATTTCTATACCTCCAACAGTAATTAATATACATGCACAAGTGTAATACAATAATGTTAAAACCTAATGTAATGCTATAGAAATGACAAAAACATAAATAAAGACATACATATACAGATGTATAAAAAGCTCTTTGAAGAAGCCTATAGGCTTGTATTGAAATGCCTTTTATGTAAGAACATTGATTAACAATTTTGATTTTAAACATGTACAACAAACTAGAAACAAGAAAGGATGACTAGGACAAGACCAACACACGACAGCCAATTATACCATTATTATGAATTTTTATATTTAAAGGTAGGATACACCATTTGCAGATATCGAACATTTTTACTACCGAATTGTTTAGCAAATATTGTACACGATTCTAAGCATCCAGCAAAACGATTGCACTAGATATCCACTAATTGCTCCGAAAAATAGAATTAAAAACAAAAAGATATCGATCGCCGCGAGAGAAAAAAACCCAAGAACTACTGCCCGACACCGGTAGAAAACGAACGCCGTTTTTCTTGCATCCATGATTCTAAAACTTCGGACAAGTCAGTTGAACGATATTTACTTTAAAAGACAATTCCCTAAATCCACCAATAACAAACAATTTCAAATGGTGTATCCTACGTTTTAACAATATTCAACCCTCAATGCTACAGCCTTTTCAGCACAAAACGATTGCTAGAATTCTAGATAATATTTTGCTGTTGTAAACGCTGCGTTAGTACATGGCAATATAGCTAGCATGTCTCATACTGCATATATTTAATGAGCAACAGAGTTCTTAACCAAATTGCAATACCCTCTACAACAGGTAATTTATCTCTGGTTCTCCAATACAACGTCCCGTCATCAAGCCTGTCTCAATGCTAACTTTTAGCCATTTAGCTTCTTCACGAGCCACACTCCCAGTCCCCCGTCCGCCATGTCTTTTTCTGTTGCTATGACGCCGCCCTCGTACTCTGACTCCCACCCGGGATACAGGACGTTGCCAGGCCGACTGACAAAACAAGGAGCAGTTCCAACAGCAACATTTGTGTGAAGCAGGTTGGCTCCCAAAGTGTTCGGCGGCCTATCGCAGAGGGAATACGATCGGCGAAGAAAGTAGTCTTTGCGATGGAGGGAAGTGCCTAAGTACAGCTCTGCATATCCCTTTTCTACCATCCACTCTTCATATAACGCAACCGTTATCCCGCCGATGCCCCGCCCCCGCTTTGCCTTATCCACACACAGGCTCTCACAGTAGAGTGCCCGTTCTCTGTTTATGACGGGGATTAGTCGAAAATGACCGACTAAGGTATCCTTATCACGTGCGTCGTCTTGATGGTGGACCAGACCGTATGAGCACGGCGCATTGGTGTGCTCTTGCTCGACTAGCTTTAGAAGAAGTTTAGCCTTGCATTGCGGCCATTCGTCCTTTAATATGTTGATGCAAGCAGGGGTGAGATCGGGTATGGAGCGCAGGGGCATTATGGAATAGGAACACGCCATCTTATACAAAAGTAGTTACCAAACCCAAACTGGTTGTATCTATTCCGTAACCAGCACAGTAGCGTAAAACCAGTTTTAATGTCCCCAAAAGAGAAGTGACACCACGTCGAAAACCTAAAGCAGGAACAATATTTTGAAGCTTTTAATAATACAAAATACATATTCAGCCTCATGATCCTGTAGTGCCTCGGAAGCTGGTTGTAATTTGAGGTTTATGTTTGCGTCCGTTTGTATGAATGTTTCTAAGGGGTTCCCAAAGGATTGAGATCAGTAATCCTTGACACAGAAAAGAAGAACAAATTGTTATTGAGATAAAATGTTCGTCTTGACAATTACAACGACTGGTTCAATGGCGTAATGCGGAGCACTCATGGTTCGGTACAAAACACGCAACGCAACCTGATTCGATGTGTACAAAGATGCTACATGGTATTCTGTCATTCTGCTGATGAGTGCCACACGGTACGAAACAGTCTGTCACTCAAGAAGTTAATTTAACTCGTATCCTGAATTTATTTCATGAAGATTTTGTTTATATTAATAATTAAATGTAAACAAAATTAAAAAATAAAAAGTAATTTGCCCGCTCAGCACAGCGCTCGCCTTGTTTGTCTAAAATTGACGCTGTGGCTATTTGTATGCAGGACCGGCTGTCCTCGTGCGTGTTGCAGAATAGCATGCATGATGCCTACTAGTCACAAAGTGGGCCCGCGCGGTTTGCGTTGATTTCCTCAATCTTGTGCCGACATATTTTAAGAGCACCGATTGACATTATAATGTCTATGATATATATGACATTTTCAAAGAGAAATATGAGCGCGAGCATGGTTCGGTATATCACGCAACGCAACCCGACTCGATGTGTACTAAAATGCTACATGGTATTCTGTCATTCTGCTCTGATAAGTTAGGGGTGATAAGTTAGGGGTGCTAAAGCGTCCCAAGCGTCCCAAGCGCCCCATGTTCCCCTCCCGCGGGCTTGCGCTGCGGCCAATTGTAATCAAATGGCGTTCTACTCTCTATCACGATCGCACATGAGTTGTCCTCTAAAAACATGTTACTCTTTTGGCTCATCCATTTTGTGTTCTTTGTCTAACATAATTATCTACAGTAAACACCGAGGCACCCGAGTCTTGACTTACCGTGTATTTCGGCGAATGACAGTTAGTTGTGGTGGGAAAATCGTGTCAAAACTATATTTTGAGAGCACCGATAGACGCGAACTTGTCAGTATGGTAGGCGTATGGCACTATTTATTTGTATGTAACATGTACATGAACATTGTACATGCGCGTATATCTGTACATACGTAGGCCTACTGCACCCCTTCACCTTTCATGCCGACATTTTTGTGACCTTTTCAAAGAGAAATATGAGCCACGCTTTAAGTATAGTAGCTGAAGCATGAACTTGTCGTTCCTAGTGCGTACTGTGCAAATGGCACGAGGTGCGCCACCTACTATTTCTGATAATACCAAACTGAAGACCGTCTGATTTGAGTATGCATCTAATACTCATGAAGTCATTAGAGAAACTCCAGAAAACAGAGCTTCCGTCAGCAACCGGCTGAACGAGAAAAAAGTCTAGCTACCTTCCAGCAGGGGAAGTATGTCGGCGACTAATCCCTGGGGCCAGTTTCAGCGAGCATAACCTATAACTGTTTTAGTCGTCGGTCATTGGTTGAGGGTTTTGGTGACCTCGGTTGCCATGGCATGATCATGTGACTGTTCCTACCAAACTTAAACGACGGTCGCGGTTCGTTACCAATTAAAATTAAAAATGGAAGAGTGAACATGTTGCAAAACTTTCCAATTTGCAGTCTATTTAAAATTAATTTTGTACAGGTAAATCCTTTGATATGGTAAATCAGTTGAATTGAATTGAATTGAACTGAATCGAATTGAATCTAATTGAATCTAACACAATACAATAGAACATTTATTTATATACCTTCAACAGTGATTAAAGGTAGTATACACCATTTGCAGATTACTACCGAATTATTAAGAAATATCTTACTTATTTGAAAGTAAATAATGATTGTAGGCATCCAGCAAAACGATTGCCCTAGATATCCTGTAATTGTTCCAAAAAATTGAATTGTATAAACCAAAATTCATTATCCCCCGACGGCGATCGCGAAAAAACAAAAACAACATAAGAAAAACTGCCCGATTCCGGTTGAAAACGAAAGTCGTCTTCTTGCTTTTCTCAGCAACCATGATTGTAAAACTTCGGACAGGTCAGTTAAACGATATTTACTCTGAAATATAACCCCCTAAATCCACCCATTCATGATAATTCAAGCAGTTACCAATGGTGTATACTACCTTTAATATACATGCACAAGAGTAATACAATAATGTAAAAACCTAATGTAATGCTAAATAAATGACAAAACATAAATAAAGAGATACATTATACAGATGTATAAAAAACACTTTGAAGAAGCCTAGGGTTGTATTGAAATGCCTTTTATGTAAGAAGATTGATTAACAATGTTTATTTCAAACATGTACAACAAACTAGATACAAGACAGAACGACTAAGACAAGACCAAAACACCACAGCCAGATAACAATACTAGGGCTGATCACTGAATGGATTCCAAGAAAAAGAAGAAAGCAAGTATATAGTATAACTTACAGTTCAATACAACCCCAGTCATAACACCACAGCCATATATACTAGGGCTGATCACTGAGGAGAAAAAGAAGAAAGCTAGTAATAGTATAACTTACAGTTCAATAAAACCCGTCATAACACCACAGCCATAGGGCTGATCATTAAATGGATTCCGAGAAAAAGAGGAAAGCAAGTATAGTATAACGTACAATTCAATAAAATCCAAGAAGATAAAACATTCTGAAAGAAAACCCACGAAAATAAGTTCAGAATGAAAACCCAATCCACGTGAACCAAGACGGGTCGAACATCAGTGGTGTTTCGTTTGTTCATGTCATAATTCATTTATAGGCCATTTTGTAAAGGGTCTTTGTTTGCAATGGTATTTTTAAATGTATGCTAATGAATATTGTTAAATGTATGCCAGTGCATATTCATGATAA
Source organism: Crossaster papposus (assembly GCA_037893245.1). Taxonomy (NCBI): domain Eukaryota; kingdom Metazoa; phylum Echinodermata; class Asteroidea; order Velatida; family Solasteridae; genus Crossaster; species Crossaster papposus. The sequence goes on along the minus strand of JBAIAA010001826.1, from coordinate 6,997 downwards.
ACCTGGGGTGTCATTCCTGATAGACAACGTACAGCTATTTAAGCACACACATAAAAGATGCTCGAATTTTTGAAATTATGTCGTAATTTCTCTTGCATTAAAATACTATACACGGACACAAAGGCACCCACAATTATGGTAAAATGTAGAAACTTTAACGACGCCGGTTCAAAACAAACGCAGTTTTTCTGGCTTTTCTCAGCATCCACAATTGTAAAACTTTAAACAGGTCAGTTAAACGACATTCAATATAAAATGCAAACCCCTAAATCCACCTATTCATAATAATTCAAACAATTACCAATGGTGTATCCTACCTTTAACAACAAACCCTCAATGTTACAGCTTTTTGAGCACAAAAAAGATTGCTAGAATTCTGGATATTTAGCTTTTGTAAATGTCCGCTGTTTTATGGCAGTAACCCAATCAGCAAGCATGTCTCGTACTCTATTTTTGTATGAGCAACGGTTCTGGACCGAATAGCACTGAGGTTTCGAATTTCAAAGAGAAATATGAGCCACGCTTTAATATTAGCTGAAGCATGAACTTGTCGTTTCTAGTGCGTACTGTGCAAATGCCACAACGAGGTGCGCCATCTACTATTTCCGAAAATACAAAGACCGTCTGTTTTAAGTAATGCACCAATTAAATACTCATGAAGTCATTAGAGTAAACCCCAGAAAACCGGGTTTTAGAAACTGGCTGAACGAGAAACAAGTCTAGCTATACCTTCCAGCAGGGAAAAAATGTCGGCGACTAATCCCTGGGGCTTGTGTTAGTGAGCACCGTAACTGTTTTAGTCGTCGGTCATTGGTTGAGCGTTTTGGTGACCTCAGTTGTCATGGCATGATCATGTGACTGTTCTTACCAAACTGAACCGACGGTCGCGGGTTGGTTGCCACTTGAAATTAAAAATGGAAGAGTAAATATGTTGAGAAACTTTCCAATTTGGAGTCTATGTAAAATTATTTTTGTACTGCAAAAGATATATAGACTATACCCTTTAAAGATGTAGTGCCAAACCTTTTTTTACCTAACCTTTGTGCAGTGTGTTGTTGCAGTTGAATTGAATTGAATTGAATTGAATCGAATCGAATTGAATCTAATACAATACAATAGAAAAATTATTTCTATACCTCCAACAGTAATTAATATACATGCACAAGTGTAATACAATAATGTTAAAACCTAATGTAATGCTATAGAAATGACAAAAACATAAATAAAGACATACATATACAGATGTATAAAAAGCTCTTTGAAGAAGCCTATAGGCTTGTATTGAAATGCCTTTTATGTAAGAACATTGATTAACAATTTTGATTTTAAACATGTACAACAAACTAGAAACAAGAAAGGATGACTAGGACAAGACCAACACACGACAGCCAATTATACCATTATTATGAATTTTTATATTTAAAGGTAGGATACACCATTTGCAGATATCGAACATTTTTACTACCGAATTGTTTAGCAAATATTGTACACGATTCTAAGCATCCAGCAAAACGATTGCACTAGATATCCACTAATTGCTCCGAAAAATAGAATTAAAAACAAAAAGATATCGATCGCCGCGAGAGAAAAAAAACCAAGAACTACTGCCCGACACCGGTAGAAAACGAACGCCGTTTTTCTTGCATCCATGATTCTAAAACTTCGGACAAGTCAGTTGAACGATATTTACTTTAAAAGACAATTCCCTAAATCCACCAATAACAAACAATTTCAAATGGTGTATCCTACGTTTTAACAATATTCAACCCTCAATGCTACAGCCTTTTCAGCACAAAACGATTGCTAGAATTCTAGATAATATTTTGCTGTTGTAAACGCTGCGTTAGTACATGGCAATATAGCTAGCATGTCTCATACTGCATATATTTAATGAGCAACAGAGTTCTTAACCAAATTGCAATACCCTCTACAACAGGTAATTTATCTCTGGTTCTCCAATACAACGTCCCGTCATCAAGCCTGTCTCAATGCTAACTTTTAGCCATTTAGCTTCTTCACGAGCCACACTCCCAGTCCCCCGTCCGCCATGTCTTTTTCTGTTGCTATGACGCCGCCCTCGTACTCTGACTCCCACCCGGGATACAGGACGTTGCCAGGCCGACTGACAAAACAAGGAGCAGTTCCAACAGCAACATTTGTGTGAAGCAGGTTGGCTCCCAAAGTGTTCGGCGGCCTATCGCAGAGGGAATACGATCGGCGAAGAAAATAGTCTTTGCGATGGAGGGAAGTGCCTAAGTACAGCTCTGCATATCCCTTTTCTACCATCCACTCCTCAAATAACGCAACCGTTATCCCGCCGATGCCCCGCCCCCGCTTTGCCTTATCCACACACAGGCTCTCACAGTAGAGTGCCCGTTCTCTGTTTATGACGGGGATTAGTCGACGATGACCGACTAAGGTGTCCTTCTCATGTGCGTCGTCTGGATGGTGGACCAGACCGTATGAGCACGGCGCATTGGTGTGCTCTTGCTCGACTAGCTTTAGAAGAAGTTCAGCCTTGCATTGCGGCCATTCGTCCTTTAATATGTTGATGCAAGCAGGGATGAGATCGGGTATGGAGCGCAGGGGCATTATGGAATAGGAACACGCCATCTCATACAAAAGTAGTTACCAAACCCAAACTGGTTGTATCTATTCCGTAACCAGCACAGTAGCGTAAAACCAGTTTTAATGTCCCCAAAGGAGAAGTGACACAACGTCGAAAACCTAAAGCAGGAAAAATATTGTGAAGCTTTTAATAATACAAAATACATATTCAGCCTCATGATCCTGTATAGTGCCTCGGAAGCTGGTTGTAATTTGAGGTTTATGTTTGCGTCCGTTTGTTTGAATGTTTCTAAGGGGTTCCCAAAGGATTGAGATCAGTAATCCTTGACACAGAAAAGAAGAAAAAATTGTTATTGAGATGAAATGTTCGTCTTGACAATTACAACGACTGGTTCAATGGCGTGATGCGGAGCGCTCATGGTTCGGTACATAACACGCAACGCAACCTGATTCGATGTATACAAAGATGCTACATGGTATTCTGTCATTCTGCTGATGAGTGCCACACGGTACGAAACAGTCTGTCACTCAAGAAGTTAATTTAACTCGTATCCTGAATTAATTTCATGAAGATTTTGTTTATATAAATAATTAAATGTAAACAAAATTTAAAAAAATACAAAGTGAGTTGCCCGCTCAGCTGTGGTTATTTGTATGCAAGACTGGCTGTCCTCGTGCGTGCTGCAGAATAGCATGCATGATGCCTACTACTACTAGTATATCTGCACAAAGTGGGCCCGCGCGGTTTGCGTTGATTTCCTCAATCTTGTGCCGACATATTTTAAGAGCACCGAATGACATTATAATGTCTATGATATATATGACATTTTCAAAGAGAAATATGAGCGCGAGCATGGTTCGGTATATCACGCAACGCAACGCAACCCGACTCGATGTGTACTAAAATGCTACATGGTATTCTGTCATTCTGCTCTGATAAGTGCCACACGGTACGTCACTCAAGAAGTTATTTTTAACACGTATCCTGAATTTATTTCGTTTATACATTTTTAATATGGTTCTCCAGCATATTCCAGCACTCCCATCCAAAAAGTTAGGGGTGCTAAAGCGTCCCAAGCGCCCCATGTTCCCCTCCCGCGGGCTTGCGCTGCGGCCAATTGTAATCAAATGGCGTTCTACTCTCTATCACAATCGCACATGAGTTGTCCTCCAAAAACATGTTACTCTTTTGGCTCATCCATTTTGTGTTAATTGTCTAACATATCTACAGTAAACACCGAGGCCCCCGAGTCTTGACTTACCGTGTATTTCGGCGAATGACAGTTAGCTGTGGTGGGAAAATCGTGTCAAAACTATATTTTGAGAGCACCGATAGACGCGAACTTGTCAGTATGGTAGGCGTATGGCACTATTTATTGTATGTAACATGTACAAGAACATTGTACATGCGCGTATTATGTATACAGTCTGTACATGTACTGTACCCCTACACCTTTCACCCCGACATTGTTGTGACCTTTTCAAAGATAAATATGAGCCACGCTTTAAAGGTAGTATACACCATTTGCAGAAATCGAAAATCTTTACTACCGAATTATTAAGAAATATCTTACTCATATGAAAGTAAATACTGATTCTAGGCATCCAGCAAAATGATTCGCGATTGCCGGACGGCGATCGCGAAGAAACACAAATAACATAAGAATAACTGCTCGACGCCGGTTGAAAACAAACGCTGTTTTTCGTGCTGTTCTTGATATCCATGATTGTAAAACTTCGGACAGGTCAGTTAAACGATATTTACTATAAAATACAAACCCCCAAATCTACTCATTCATGATAATTCACGCAATTACCAATGGTGTATACTACCTTTAAGTATAGTAGCTGAAGCATGAACTTGTCGTTCCTAGTGCGTACTGTGCAAATGGCACGAGGTGCGCCACCTACTATTTCTGATAATACCAAACTGAAGACCGTCTGATTTAAGTAAGAGATACATTATACAGATGTATAACAAACACTTTGAAGAAGCCTAGGGTTGTATTGAAATGCCTTTTATGTAAGAAGATTGGTTAACAATGTTTATTTCAAACATATACAACAAACTAGATACAAGACAGGACGACTAAGACAAGACCAAAACACCACAGCCAGATAACAATACTAGGGCTGATCACTGAATGGATTCCAAGACAAAGAAGAAAGCAAGTATATAGTATAACTTACAGTTCAATACAACCCCAGTCATAACACCACAGCCATATATACTAGGGCTGATCACTGAGGAGAAAAAGAAGAAAGCTAGTAATAGTATAACTTACAGTTCAATAAAACCCGTCATAACACCACAGCCATAGGGCTGATCACTGAATGGATTCCAAAAAAAGAGGAAAGCAGGTATAGTATAACTTACAATTCAATAAAATCCAAGAAGATAAAACATTCTGAAAGAAAACCCACGAAAATAAGTTGAGAATGAAAACCCAATCCACGTGAACCAATTAGACGGGTCGAACATCAGTGGTGTTTCGTTTGTTCATGTCATAATTTATTTATAGGCCATTTTGTAAAGGGTCTTTGTTTGCAATGGTATTTTTAAATGTATGCTAATGAATATTGTTAAATGTATGCCAGTGCATATTCATGATAAACCTGGGATGTCATTCCTGATAGACATAGTACAGCTATTTAAGCACACACATAAAAGATGCTCGAATTTTTGAAATTATGTCGTAATTTCTCTTGCATTAAAATACTATACACGGACACAAAGGCACCCACAATTATGGTAAAATGTGGAAACTTTAACGACGCCGGTTCAAAACAAAAGCAGTTTTTCTGGCTTTTCTCAGCATCCACAATTGTAAAACTTTAAACAGGTCAGTTTAACGACATTCAATATAAAATGCAAACCCCTAAATCCACCTATTCATAATAATTCAAACAATTACCAATGGTGTATCCTACCTTTAACAACAAACCCTCAATGTTACAGCTTTTTGAGCACAAAAAAGATTGCTAGAATTCTGGATATTTAGCTTTTGTAAATGTCCGCTGTTTTATGGCAGTAACCCAATCAGCAAGCATGTCTCGTACTCTATTTTTGTATGAGCAACGGTTCTGGACCGAATAGCACTGAGGTTTCGATTTTCAAAGAGAAATATGAGCCACGCTTTAATATTAGCTGAAGCGTGAACTTGTCGTTCCTAGTGCGTACTGTGCAAATGCCACAACGAGGTGCGCCATCTACTATTTCCGAAAATACAAAGACCGTCTGTTTTTAGTAATGCACCAATTAAATACTCATAAAGTCATTAGAGTAAACCCCAGAAAACCGGGCTTTAGAAACTGGCTGAACGAGAAACAAGTCTAGCTACCTTCCAGCAGGGAAAAAATGTCGGCGACTAATCCCTGGGGCCTGTGTTAGTGAGCACCGCCTATTAACTGTTTTAGTCGTCAGTCATTGGTTGAGCGTTTTGGTAACCTCAGTTGTCATGGCATGATCATGTGACTGTTCTTACCAAACTGAACCGACGGTCGCGGGTTGGTTGCCGCTTGAAATTAAAAATGGAAGAGTAAATATGTTGAGAAACTTTCCAATTTGGAGTCTATGTAAAATTATTTTTGTACTGCAAAAGACAAATTTACTACCCTTTAAGGATGTAGTGCCAAACCTTTTTTTTACCCAACCTTTGTGCAGTGTGTTGTTGCAGTTGAATTGAATTGAATTGAATCGAATCGAATTGAATCTAATATAATACAATAGAACAATTATTTCTATACCTCCAACAGTAATTAATATACATGCACAAGTGTAATACAATAATGTTAAACCCTAATGTAATGCTAGCCTATAGGCTTCTTCAAAGAGATTTAACCGAGACGTCGCGTCCGCACTGGATTTTCTGGCTCGGTTAAACTGACCTGGTCAATCTTCCTGGGCACCTTTGGCTCGGTTAAACTACCCACGCGCGTGGGTTAGTTACCTGTGAGGAAAGTTACTCAGGCTGTTCGCACTGGACTTGAAATGGGTAAGTTACCCATTGGCTCGGTTAGTTTGCCCAAATTAAGTCCAGTGCGGACAGGGCTTTAGCCTCCAGTGCGGACAGTGCGAGTCGGTAAACCCGCATGAGTCATACAGCCCGGTTACTTCTCCCGCGGTCTCGGTAGAATTGTCCCGTGTCGAAAGTGGAAGTGGGGACAGGGGTAACGATTTTTTATTTTACCATCGTCTCAGTAAAACCTTCCGAAAGGTCCAGTGCGAACACGGCTAAATTGTGGAGGGTTGGCATTGTAATTGGAATAGTGAATGAGGGGCTTAAATTATTGCTATTGGAAAGAGTGAACTTTGGATATTTAACCGAGCAAAAGGTTCCCAGGAAGATTGACCAGGAAAATTTTACCGAGCCAGAAAATCCAGTGCGGACGCGACGTCTCGGTTAAATCTTCCATCACCCATTATGTA
>JBAIAA010001825.1:0-18843 GCA_037893245.1 Crossaster papposus | reverse complement strand
CCACACGCCAGCCGACGGACCGTCCCGAGGGGGAGACACCGGGGCGAGCAGCTTGGCGGTGCCCCCCGGTGGACCCGGACGGGCCCCCGTGGCGGGGCGGAATGACGGAGCGGGCGTCGGGGGAACTACACCCGGCCGGACGGCAACGGGAGCCGCCGCCGCATCGGAGCTTGTGGGGTCGGGCGGCCGGAGGCCGATGATGCTGCCGGACAAGTTCGACGGTGTCGCGTCCTGGTCGGACTACTTGATCCATTTTGAGAGCGTCGCGGCCGTCAATCATTGGAGTGAGGCAGAGAAGACGATGTACTTGGCGTCCCACCTCAAGGGTACGGCGCAAGAAGCCCTAGCGGATATGGCGCCAGAGGCACGGAGGGAATATGCGACTATTTTGGAGAGCTTCGAGCACCGATTCGGCGTGACGGCACAGGTTCCGCTTCATCGGGCCCAATTGTCCATGCGGACGAGGGGCAGCGATGAGTCGCTCAGCAGCCTAGGGCAGTCCATTCGGAGGCTGGTGCTGAAAAGCTATCCGAAGTTGCCTGCCCAAGCCCGGGAAGATTTGGGCGTGGAGGCATTTCGGCGGGCCCTGGGGGAGGAACAACTGCATCGGCATCTGTTCTCCCGGAAGGCGGCGACATTGACCGAGGCCATTACGCTGGCAACGGAGATGGAAGCCTTCATGAAGTCCCAGGAGTTCGACCGGAGAGGGAAGGCCGGGACCAGGGACGTGAGGGTGGTGGAGCAACTCGCCCCCGCCCCCGTCGAGGAGCCGGTGGACGTGCTACCAGTGGGATACAGCCCGCCAAAACGGGCTCAGGTAGAGTGCTATGGATGCCACAAGCGTGGCCACATCGCGAGGTTTTGCCCCCGCCAGCAAGGGAAGAGTAGCCCCCCACCTCGTCGGGCCAGAGAGGGAGGGGCACGGGGATCAGCGCCCCTCCGACCGACGGCCCCGGCTCGACCAGCTGCGGCGGGGAAGCCGGGCGCCAACTACTTGGAGGGGATGGTGGCGGGAAGGCCGGTGCGTTGCCTTCTCGACACTGGGGCGACGGTGAGCCTGATCGCCGGGAAGTTCTACCACGCGTGGCTCGACAAGAAGGGACAGAGTCTCCGCCCCGCGACCCCGGGGCTAAGGATGGCAGACGGCAGCCCCATGCCGACACAAGGGAAGGGAGGTTTCGAGTTACAGCTGGGCGACCTCCGTATGACTCACAGTTTCACCGTGGCCGAGATCGAACCAGACGTGATCCTGGGAATAGACTTTTTGGCCAAGTACCACTGCAAGTGGCACTGGGACGACAACACGGTCACCCTCGACGGAAGGACATTTCCGCTGGGGAGTGCCACCCGCGCACCTATCGTGGCGAGGGTACAAGTGGCGGAGAACGTGGTGGTGCCGGCCGGTCACGAGGCGATCCTCGCGGGCGAGATACGGAACGGGTCGCGGGTGGGGGTAGGAATGGTCTACCCCAGTCTGGAGGCGACGGACAGCTGCCGGGTGGCGGTCGCCACCGGCCTGGTCGACACCACAAATGGGAAGGTGCCCGTGACGGTTTTCAACCCGACGGCCGATCCGGTGACGGTGTACCAAGGTAGTCGTCTGGCCTTGTTCTCGCCAGTGGAGGAGTTGGACGTTTGGGAGCTAGAGGAGGGGCAGCGGGAGTTCGCCGCCGGGGTCGCGTCTGCGAACGGCCAGCGGGAGGTACCTCCCCACCTGCAGGATCTCTTAGAGCGAGGGTCAGCGGACTTGGACCATGCTCAGCGTTCCCAACTGGCGGGACTCCTGACGGACTTCGCCGGCGCGTTCACCGGGCCCGATGGTCGCCTGGGGCGCACGGAGATGGCCCGACACGCCATCAACACGGGGGCCGCGACACCGATCCGCCAGCCGCCCAGGAGGTTGCCGCTACACAAGAAGAGGGAGGCCGATCAACAGGTACAACAGATGCTGCGGGATGGGGTGGTGGAGCCGTCCGGGAGCCCTTGGTCGTCGCCGGTGGTGCTGGTCCGGAAGAAGGATGGCACCGTCCGTTTCTGCGTCGACTATCGGAAGGTCAACGAGGTGACCATCAAGGACGCCTACCCCATCCCCAGGATTGTTGACAATCTCGATGCGCTCAGCGGGGCGAAATGGTTCAGCACCCTCGACCTAGCCAGCGGTTACTGGCAGGTCGGCATGGAAACCGAAGACAGGGAGAAGACGGCGTTTGGCATGCCGAACGGGTTGTACCAGTTCACCGTGATGCCGTTCGGACTGTGCAACGCGCCGGCGACGTTTGAGCGGTTGATGGAAAAGGTGCTGAAGGGACTACAATGGCAGGTGGCGGTGGTCTATTTGGACGACGTGATCGTGTGGGGGACGACGTTTCAGGAACATCGGGAGAGGTTGGCGGTGGTCTTGGAGCGCTTCCGGGCGGCGGGGTTGAGGCTCAAGCCGAAGAAGTGTAGCCTTTTCAAGAAGGAGGTGTCCTTCTTGGGCCATCTCGTGTCGGCTGACGGGGTCCGGACAGACCCGGAGAAGGGCAGGGTGATCAGGAGCTGGCCGCAACCCGCCAATCTGACCCAGGTGAGGAGTTTCTTGGGGTTGGCGTCCTACTATCGGCGGTTTATCTTGGGGTTCGCCGAGATTGCTCGCCCTCTCCACGCCTTGACCGCCAAGACACAGAGGACTTTCTTTTGGTCAGCTGCTTGCCAGTCGGCGTTTGAACAGCTAAAGGACGCTTTGACCACGGCACCGGTGCTACGTTATCCGGATGTCGAACACCGCTACATCTTGGACACCGACGCCAGTAACTGCACCATCGGGGCGGTGCTGGCACAGGAGGGGGGGAAGGTGAGCAGGTGATAGCTTACGGGAGTCGCACGTTGTCTAAGGCCGAGCGCAACTACTGCACCACTCGGAGGGAGCTTTTGGCTGTGGTCCACTTCGTGCACTACTTCAAACATTATCTCCTCGGCAAGCGGTTTCTGCTCCGGACGGACCATGGGTCTCTGCGGTGGTTGTTCAATTTCCGGGAGCCAGAGGGACAGACGGCCAGGTGGATTCAGAGGTTGGGGTGCTACGAGTTCGACGTAGAGCATCGGGCAGGCAAGAAACACACGAACGCCGACGCAGTTTCTAGGATTCCGTGCGGCCAGTGCGGGCGCTCGGGAGAGGTCAGTCAGGAATGCTTCACGAAGGGACCATTGTTGGGGGCCGTCGGTGGAGCCGAGCACGAGGAGACCGCCACAGTGGAGGGACTCCTGGCGGCTTGGGAGCCGGAGGAGTTGAGGAGGGAGCAACGCGACGACCCGGAGTTGGGCCGGATCGTCCGCTGGTTGGAAGAGGGAGCCCCCAGACCCGTTTGGTCGGACGTGTCGGCCCTAGACGAGGGCACGAAATTCTGGTGGGCGAAGTGGGAGACCCTCCGTCTGTCTCGCGGGGTGTTGCAGATCAGATGGGAGCAGCTCCGGGACGGACCCCGGTGTGGAAGGTGGTGGTTCCGCGGACGCGGGTGGAGGACGTCCTGCGACTGACGCATGACGGCAGGACGTCGGGGCACCTGGGGATCGCTCGGACGACCGTTCGGCTGAAACAGGCGCCGGTGTACTTCCGGGAGATGAGTCGCCGGGCGGAGGAGTGGGGTCGGAAGTGCCACAAGTGCGGGTCCAAGAAGCCGCCTCCTCGAACCCTCCGGGCACCGTTGCAGCAGTACTTGGTGGGCGCGCCTATGGAACGCCTGGCGATCGACCTCACGGGGCGGTTCCCGAAGACCAAAGCAGGGAACACGAGCATCATGGTGGTGGCGGATTACTTCACGAAGTGGGTGGAGGCATTTCCGATCCCAGACCAGACGTCGCGCACCGTGGCCCAGACCCTCGTGGAGCGGCCCCAACCGTTCCGGAGGCGGAGGTCACCCCGGACAAGGAGGGACTGCCACCGTTGGTAGTGGAGGCAGTCCCACCCATTCGGGGGACGGATGACGTCCGGGACGAGCAGGCGGGGACGGAAATCGTTCAGGGTCCGGCGGGGGTCACCCCGAACAGGGAGGGACTGCCACCGATAGTAGTGGAGGCAGTCCCACCCGTTCGGGGGACGAATGACGTCCGGGACGAGCAGGCGGGGACGGAAGTCGGTCAAGGTCCGGGGGAGCTGGGCGCGGGGGGTGGTCAGCCACCCTCTCCGGCAGCGGGACGGACGCGGGGAGGTCTACGCGCGCCGGCCGGAGAGTGGTCCGGCCTGGTCGTTTTTGTCAAGCAGTAACTGAACCTTTTTCTGTTTCTGCCCGCAGGATGTCTTCGGTGAAGTGTCCCCACTGTGATAGGGAGTTCACACGCAAGAGCAACCGTCGCAGGCACGTCCGTACTGCGTGCGAGAAGCTTCATCCGGAGCGCCCGTACGCGTGCGGGCGTGGCTGCGGCGTGAACTTCTACCGGGAGGACATCCGGGATCGGCACCATCAGTTTTGCCGGGGGGGGGGCTTGGTGGCGGGCTTGATGGCGGGGATGGACGTGCTGGAGATTCACCCTAGTGAGGATGAAGGGGAGCTCGTCGGTTCCGCCAGTCGAGGTTCTTCTCCGCCTTGCCTCTCTCGGCATGGGAGCCCGGATTTTCCTCGGGGCCGGGGGGACCACTCGGACTCTCCCCGGCATCGGTCGTCGCCGCCAGGCAAGAGACGACGGGGGCCGGCTCCCGCGGGGGAGCCGGGGGGGGGGGAGCTTCATGCGGAGCGACCGTCCCGGTCTTCCCCGTATGGAGCAGGACGGGGCGGTCAACCAGCCTCGTTAGGAGGCAAGGGGACCACCTAGGCCGGCCCCGGGCCGCTGGACGGGTCAGCGGGGACGGGGGCGCTGCTCACGCCCTTCGGAAGAGAGCAGGGCCGCCGGATGTTCTCCATCACCGGTTCGGACGGATGGGGGGGACGCAGACTGAGCCGTCGGCGCCGCCGCCGGTACCGACCGTCCGGTGGCGGGGACAGCCCCAGGTCGTGCCGGCTGGTGGCCAGCTGCAGTTGCCGGACGGGACCTGCGTACTCCTAGAGGTTGACGGCGTGCTCCGGAGCCGGCATAGCGTGAGGGAGGTCGCCACCCACATGCCGGTGCCACTATGCGAGCACCTGCGAGACGAGTGGCGACTGGAAACGACGCCTATTGGGTTGGATGACAACGGCCATCGGATGTCGCGGACATCCGTGGTCCACTCCTATGAGGTGCCGGGGAGGCTCCTACAGACTTATGACGGGCGGCAGTATGGACAGTACTTTGTAGACGCTGCGGTGGCCGGTCAGCCTTCTCTGGGAGGGATGTTACCTCCGGGAGCCCCTCCCCCACCACGTTACCCTGACGACATGCCGAGGGAGTTTTGGGAGCAGCTGTTCCGGCAGACGGAAGTTCAGCGCCGGCCACCTCCCACTTCCTAGCGGGAACTTTTTGTAGTTGTTTTTCTTGCTGTTCTTTTCTTTGTGTTGTAAGGCTTGGCGTGTGCGTCCCCGGCGCGGGCCTACGGGCAGGGCGGCGGAGCCGTTGTGTTTGAGGGCAAACAAAGTCTTAGTGGGGGGCTGTGTAGCGCCGGCGCCGGTTTTGGGGCAGAGGGCGCTAGAACGATTCCACGGTGGAATCGCTCTGGTGGTTTTCGCGGGTGCGCGCGGGGGCCCGTGTTGGGTTGCGCGCGCGCCGAGCCAGTTAGAACCAGTTCTTAGAGACCGCGTGTAAAGCGGAGTTTAGTACGACAGTTGTCGGTAGGGTTTTGGAGCAATAAACCAGGCTCAAGGCAGCCATTTTCACAGAAGGAGTGTTTCCGTGTGTCGGTTAATGCGTCAGGAAACCCCGGGAGAAATCTCGTTACAGTATCTATACCTTTCCACGCAACATATCACATTTTGCAACATGTATGCAAACTTTGATATGAGCTACAAAGCAACAAAATCTTATACCTCCTATTTTAGATCTATTGTAAAAAACATGTGGTGGTATAATTTTAACCTAGAGTCGGATCAAGGTCACGTTATCCACAAGGTCAAATTGAAGTTCAAATTAAAGACCCAAAGGTCATTCTAGGTCAAATTGCTCTGACCTAACCTAAAAATGCCAAACTTTGTTTACATTTCCAAAGAAATCAAAATCAGTAAATTTGGCCAACAGTCAAGGTGAGTTTCTTTGAATATTTTTTTGAATTTTTATGCATAAATCGCCAAAAAAAAATCGCTGGTCGGATGCCAGTAACAATAACCCCCCAAAACAAAACCTCTAAAAACCCAGTAATTGACCATTTGCGTGTGGAATTTGAATACTATCTGGTACACTGACTTGTTCACACAGCTTGGCACAGTTTACGTTTAAATTCTCCAGACCGAAGACACTGTTGCTATATCACGTGATTCGGGGCAAGCCTTACGCTAGCAACCCCTGGCTCTGGAATGGTCTGGTGTCTTTGTGCCATTCTCAACTATTGTGAACAATGTATTGGTGCTGAGCGTCTATAACGTAACTATGCAAGAGCTTGCCCCGAATCACGTGATATAGCAACAGTGACTTTGATCTGGAGAATTTAAAGTCAAACTGTGCCAAGCTGTGTGAACAAGTCAGTGTACCAGATATTATTCAAATTCCACACGCAAATGGTCAATTAACAGCCCGCTTTTTTGCATTTCATTTATCTGTGATCAAAGAAGTGTAGATGATTGTTGGCTAACCTAAGCACATGAACAGTGTATAATGGGAACAAATTGATTTATAAAATCAGTTTCCCTGTCCATTTGACTTCAGGCACCACGATTTCCTCTGAACAAACGCATACCCTTGAAGTGTTATTTTCATTCAGGTTAATTGCAATGTTTTTATAAATTCTGTAGTTACTGTAGGTATGGGCATGAATCGTATTACGATCGAGGCTCGAAACACAAAAGAGAACAAAGGGAACAAAGGGTCCTCGATCGACGGTTTGATTGTCCGGGCAAGCACTAAGGTAATGGGGTTTGGGTATAGAATAAAGGAAAACACAATGGGGGATCCTCGGTCGTTATGTGGTTCACGACGGTATGTACATATCTTGCTAATGATGCAATGAAATTAATCAGTGTAACACAAACACATTTTTTAAATTCAGCCTTTATGTAAAATAAACAAGGGACGGCGGCAAATACATGTACCCACTCATGTGTTTAATAAGGGAATAAATGTGGTTGGCCCCCTGTTTTTGAAAAAATGTGTTTAAAACTGGCTTATGGGCCTGGGCACATTAATGAGCCGGTTTTTCAACATCCTGTTTCATACCGGCCAACCACTTTTGTATTCCCATTGATAAATACAAATTAAAACTTGAAAAAATGGTACAAATTTCAAACGATTTTGTTAAACAATTTTACCTCCTGTTGACTAACCTTCTCCAGCTATTTTAATTGGATATGCCTAACGCATTTATATAAACATGCGTGTTTCAGTAATTTTGGACAATTAGAAAAAATACGGACTCATTGGTAGTAATGTGCAAGCCGTGTGAAGTTTCAACCAATGAAAGTGTCATTAAGTATTTATGAATAAGTATTACACGAAAAGTGAAGCCTATGGACCATTTCATAATATACAAATATAACATGTTTTGAGGGTGGGTAGTCGATATTAGCCCTCCGAGGTATAAGAAGTTGACAAACTAGTTGGTCAGCTTCCACTACCGAGGGCAAGCTAATATTAACAACCCACCCGAAAGAAACCATGTTATATTGGTTTTACTGTACATATTTAGTTGCATTACAATTTCAGGAGCTCGGGAAAACGCCCATTAACCTTTACGTGTGCTGTCATCTTTTCATGTGTAATAAAAGCTGCGGTTAACTTTACTGTCAGTGCCCACTTACAAGAAATGGTCCTAAACTAGCATTGACATAGTGATGTATACAAGTAATGAAACTGGTGTTATGGACCTCCTTTAAAAAAACTTGTCAAGAATTTGTTTTTTTAATTATAAATGAAATAAAACATCTCTTCATGGGGTTTGGTCGAGTGCTGCATGTGCAGGCCTCTATCCCATTTTGTTGAACGAAGGTTATTTCAGTTCTCTACCATTTGAACATTAGTTTCCTGAGAAATTCAGGATGCCATGTCTCTTTTACATCTTTTTGTCGTGAGATTTATGGTACAAACCTCTGCATACTACTAACCACAAAATGGAACCATAGGTATTTTTATTAGATTATTGTACATAATTTACAAAGGATATGTTGAACTTGTTTTAACGTCACATAAGGGTACACCGTGTTGAATTGCTTATAGCTACTACTTGTATTTACTTGTATTTCAGGCAAGAGTAATTAAGTAAAGTTTGATGGGGTCCATAAACATGCATATAGCAAACATGTATAAGTACTGAAATTGCCTCCCAAGTTTCCTGGACATAATACAGACACTGGTCCAACTGTATGTAATGACTCATGCAAATACATTGACCCCCTAAAACTGGTTGGATCTTAAAAGAGGAAGAACTGTCATCAGAAAACCATTTCCTTTTAAAATATACAAACATCATGTAAAAGGAGCAAATGGAATGTGTTCAACAAAGAGAAGAAATTACAAACATTGAACTCAATTTACGTTTGTCATAATGTACACTTCTGTAATAAAACTAAATACTTAACATCCTCAATTGACTTTTTCCTGTGCAGTTTGTTCAGCCACTGTTTTAAGAAAAAAACACAAGCCTACTGTTAATTACTTTTCAAGATTTTTCCAAGAAATTAAAGGCTTTCCTGCAACTATACTATGGAAACAGACCAAATAGAGTGCATGATTTTTAGGTCTGACGAATTATCGTCATTTTTTCCATACAGCATTTCTTCACTTTAGCATACTGTTTCGTACACTTTTTGTTGATTTAATTTATGTTTCACTTGTACGCCCCAATTCCATTACCAACCTGCAGGCATGCAACTTGGAATTAACAAAAAACGGCATTCTGTTCTTTCCAAAACTTTGTACAGTTTTTTAACTTCAATGTGTGAAGTAAAAAATGAGGAAATCAGCTGATTCCAGGAAAGGTTACATTGCCTGCAACCTGGTTTTAAAGGTACAAGTAGTATACACCATTTACAAACATTAAAAATAAATACTGAATTATGAAAAGCGTGTTGAATTACACGGAATGACCCAATACAGCGTGTCTCTAAAAAATACTTTAAGAAAAACTTGCATAATCCCCCCCTCCCCCGCAATCTGGCAGTTACATCACCAAACGATCAACAACAATGCCCTCATTTTACCTCAAATGTGGCAATTCATCTGAAGTCCCCCTACCCACAGATTAGTGCAACTTTGGTTGAAATTGGCGTCCGACTTTTCATATGACAGGACTGAAAAGTTAACCACAACAACAATCAACAATGACCTTTGATAAAATCATGAAACTGGTGTTATGGACCTCCTAGGCCTTTCCAAAAAACTCATCAGGAAATGTTTTATTAAATAAATCAAATAAAACATCTCTAGATGGGGTTTGGTCGAGTACATTTCTAGGCACTGGCAGCTGAAGTTGGTGGCTGCATGTGCAGGCCCCTATTCCCATCATACATGCATCGTGTTGGATGAAGGTTACTGCTATAGGAGGTTGCCATCCACAGACGGGTTCTGCTTCAAGTCCTGTCGTGAAGCGATATATGTGATGCAGTTGGATTAGGTCACCGTCAGGGTCACTGTCGACTCTGTGCTGACCAGCTGCAGAATTCAGAAAGAAATACAACACCGAAGATTTATGTAAAGGAATTTCATTGACATCATTGTTTAAAGGGTATCAAATTGTTTTGAGGACTGAGTAGGACAGAATCCAGCAGCAATCCATTTAAAGACTGGTAGGCAGTATGCGCCGACGATGCACTGCTAGTATTTAAATCAATGGTGGCCACACACACTATTGAAAGGGAACTGACATTGCATCCTCTTCTGTTCTTTACTGTAGAAAAAAATAATGAGATGGTGTACATGTATCTTGGTCAACAACTTGACATGTCATCAATAAAATGCCAATGTTTCAATTAGCAATTGTGGGTTTGTTTTATTTTGAACTGTTACAATTTCATTACATTTTAAACAAGTGGTAAGTTTCTTTTGCGTTTCAGTATACATACAGAAATAGGGATTGCATAGTCTTTTTGAACTTCATTCACACGAGACAAAAATAGACAACTTTAACAGACACCAAAATTAATAGTAAATACTGCAAATCTGAAGCATTTACTCCTTTTTTTTCATACCAAATGAAGCAAATGCTAGCAAGTAAAAAGTAAATACTTTTGGTTTTTAACAACTGCTTTCCAGTAAAAGCATTTGCTTCACTTTTATTCATACATATGTTTTTGGTAAATGCTTTAAAAAAGCAAATGCTATTTTGTATTAATACGACCCATTGATTGAGTACCAATGAATGAATTCACACCTTCAATTTCTCGGATGTACCGGATGAAGTGTCCCATAACTATCTCCTCGTGCCTCCTCACGTTTGTTCCAACCTCGGAAAAACGGGCTTCAAAGGATGAAATAACCTTTATTGCTGTCGGTGGTGCTGGTGGGTGGTCGTTGTGGAGAAGCGTTCTGCATTGCGGGAAGGTCTTGATAAGCTGCATAATGGGTTGATGGGAACATTTGTGTTATTATATTTCAAATCTGCCTAGATTAAATGCAGTTTCTGAAAGATGAAAACTGTTACATGGCATATATTACTCATACTAGTATTCACGTTCATGTAACCGAAGTTACTGTCGAGTTATAGGCCCTTAAACAAAACTTATACAGTGGAAATAAATAAGAACTGCCAAGGTTTTCACTCCCATTAGAAAACGACATCGAGATTAATCATACCATTTCCAATTAATCAGCCCTATCCCACAGAATATTACAAAATAATGATTTCCCAGGGTTTGGGCGCTTTGGGCATAAAGTGGTGAATATCTGAAAATGATCAAGGGATATCACCGAGCACCCTCTGGTATTTTGAAGAGGTAATACTAAGCTGCAGGAATTAGCCGAGAAAAAAACTTTACCCGGCAAAACCAGGTTTATCAAAATATCAGCCTGAGACTCCTGGACTACAAGTACCAACTTTCAACTCACACTGATAATGCCCGTTTTGGCAAGCCCATCAGCCAGCTGTGTTTCACTTGAACTGCTCGTTTCTCCCGTCAACAGTCTGTCCACTAGTGCTGAAGATAGAAACCTGGGTGTCGGTCCATCTTGCAGTATACACTGACCTAAAATGTTATGGGGAAAAAAATCACAATGAAACGATACACTTTTCTTGAATCCAGTTAGTAAACTAGAGGGCACAGTTTTGCATTTACAAAAGCTGTATTGGTTGTTTTTAGAAGAGTTTATCAGTAGTGAGTCTGACCACCATGTCGGTGTAACAATGACATGTATAACCAAAGCAAAGACACTGATCAATGACCTCTAATTACCCCTACATGAACTTTGACCTTAGCAGTCCAATTCAGAATTTTGTCTTCCCACCCAAGGGTCACTGTATCCAAGTTTCATCAAAATCCACGAAAGTATGTAGACGTTATACATTTTCTTTTTAAAAACAACCTGAAACTTTAACTACACACACACATAGTCTTGTAAACACCGGCAATCGTTATCCCTCTATATTGTCCCTCTTTTGTTTGTACTCTTTTTCGGAAGCCTCCCATAGGGTTTGTACACGTTTTTTCAATCGTGGACGTTCGGTGAATCGTGGACCTTGTTTATGCCCTAACCCAATTGTCCCTGGTCTGGTGTTTACACACTCACCCAAGGAATTGGGGACCCTAACCCAAATCCACTTTCTCCTCTTTTGTTTGTACTTTTTCGAAAGACCTCCCATATGTTTTGTACATGAATGGGAATCGGAGACCTTCGGCTCCACTGCAAAGAGTGTAATCTAATAAGATTCTGTCAAGATCGTAAAGAAAGGAAAAGAGTTTACCAATGATGAGTCCTGCAGCGTAGTATGCCTTTCTCTTCAGATAATGAGGCTGGAGCTGAAGCTCCCTGGAGTACTCGGGACCAGCTGTAAGTCTGTCCAAAACATCTTTTAAGGCCAGACGCAAAAACTCCTTGCGAGGACCGCCTAAATCCTGTCCCCTCTCTCTCATAAACTCCACCTTCAGAGGCAGCTGGGGATTGTAGTTGGATGCTGTTAACTCGTCTATCATTCCCCCAAACACATCCAATCTGGAAATGACGATGTCATATGTGTCACCTTCCAGGAACTCGTTAACTCCTCCAGGTAAATTTAAGGACCTCCCCTTCAGGAAGAGTTGACGGAAGCCCTCTACAACTTCTCGTTCATCGGAATAATCGGAACTGAAAGGATTGAAACAATAGTGGAATTGTATTAATTGACATTTTGTACAGATCAGAATGTTGCACAGATCATGACTTTAATTGCATCTCTCTCCCAGTAACAAAGAAATGAGTACAGGTTACATTTTTGTTTTTAATAATATCACCTTCAACACAAAATTAAAGTCAAACCCCCGGCAAAACATTAGTGCAAGTACATGCCTGCTTGAAGCCAACAAGTCAATGTAAATATAAGTTTGTGAATCAGATACAATTGCACGTACATTTCATTACTGTAACAATCACTGAACATATTACAAGAACCAAAGTTTTTGTAAAGAATCCCAGCCAAATTATAGTAGTACTGGAGTAACTTACTAGCCTTCCTTTATAATCTCAATAATCCCTTTCACTTCATCTTCAGCATCCATTAGCCTCTGTCATGACCTTTCTAAAAGGTCAACGCGAGGAAAATTGTCAAAATGGCGGCGCTTACCAACAGAAACACGTGTGTCGTCGATGTCAGAACTTTATGGCTTACGACGGAGCTCTGAAGGCTGTGGTTATTTCGAAAGGATAAACCGTAGGCATAAGGCTAAATGTCATCCAAAACCGTAAAATTACGAAAGAAAAAGAAACAGCGACTGAAAAAATGGTCAGTTTGTGAAAGCGTGCTGCGCTATATACGTACGTGCGTAGCTAGCGGATGTCAGACAACTCGACTCGGGACAAGTCGACCGTTGAGACAAGTCGACCGTTGAGACAAGTCGACCGTTGAGACAAGTCGACCGTTGAGACAAGTCGACCGTTGAGACAAGTCGACCGTTGAGACAAGTCGACCGTTGAGACAAGTCGACCGTTGAGACAAGTCGACCGTTGAGACAAGTCGACCGTTGAGACAAGTCGACCGTTGAGACAAGTCGACCGTTGAGACAAGTCGACCGTTGAGACAAGTCGACCGTTGAGACAAGTCGACCGTTGAGACAAGTCGACCGTTGAGACAAGTCGACCGTTGAGACAAGTCGACCGTTGAGACAAGTCGACCGTTGAGACAAGTCGACCGTTGAGACAAGTCGACCGTTGAGACAAGTCGACCGTTGAGACAAGTCGACCGTTGAGACAAGTCGACCGTTGAGACAAGTCGACCGTTGAGACAAGTCGACCGTTGAGACAAGTCGACCGTTGAGACAAGTCGACCGTTGAGACAAGTCGACCGTTGAGACAAGTCGACCGTTGAGACAAGTCGACCGTTGAGACAAGTCGACCGTTGAGACAAGTCGACCGTTGAGACAAGTCGACCGTTGAGACAAGTCGACCGTTGAGACAAGTCGACCGTTGAGACAAGTCGACCGTTGAGACAAGTCGACCGTTGAGACAAGTCGACCGTTGAGACAAGTCGACCGTTGAGACAAGTCGACCGTTGAGACAAGTCGACCGTTGAGACAAGTCGACCGTTGAGACAAGTCGACCGTTGAGACAAGTCGACCGTTGAGACAAGTCGACCGTTGAGACAAGTCGACCGTTGAGACAAGTCGACCGTTGAGACAAGTCGACCGTTGAGACAAGTCGACCGTTGAGACAAGTCGACCGTTGAGACAAGTCGACCGTTGAGACAAGTCGACCGTTGAGACAAGTCGACCGTTGAGACAAGTCGACCGTTGAGACAAGTCGACCGTTGAGACAAGTCGACCGTTGAGACAAGTCGACCGTTGAGACAAGTCGACCGTTGAGACAAGTCGACCGTTGAGACAAGTCGACCGTTGAGACAAGTCGCCCGTTGAGACAAGTCGCCCGTTGAGACAACTCGCCCGTTGAGACAACTCGCCCGTTGAGACAACTCGCCCGTTGAGACAACTCGCCCGTTGAGACAACTCGCCCGTTGAGACAACTCGCCCGTTGAGACAACTCGCCCGTTGAGACAACTCGCCCGTTGAGACAACTCGCCCGTTGAGACAACTCGCCCGTTGAGACAACTCGCCCGTTGAGACAACTCGCCCGTTGAGACAACTCGCCCGTTGAGACAACTCGCCCGTTGAGACAACTCGCCCGTTGAGACAACTCGCCCGTTGAGACAACTCGCCCGTTGAGACAACTCGCCCGTTGAGACAACTCGCCCGTTGAGACAACTCGCCCGTTGAGACAACTCGCCCGTTGAGACAACTCGCCCGTTGAGACAACTCGCCCGTTGAGACAACTCGCCCGTTGAGACAACTCGCCCGTTGAGACAACTCGCCCGTTGAGACAACTCGCCCGTTGAGACAACTCGCCCGTTGAGACAACTCGCCCGTTGAGACAACTCGCCCGTTGAGACAACTCGCCCGTTGAGACAACTCGCCCGTTGAGACAACTCGCCCGTTGAGACAACTCGCCCGTTGAGACAACTCGCCCGTTGAGACAACTCGCCCGTTGAGACAACTCGCCCGTTGAGACAACTCGCCCGTTGAGACAACTCGCCCGTTGAGACAACTCGCCCGTTGAGACAACTCGCCCGTTGAGACAACTCGCCCGTTGAGACAACTCGCCCGTTGAGACAACTCGCCCGTTGAGACAACTCGCCCGTTGAGACAACTCGCCCGTTGAGACAACTCGCCCGTTGAGACAACTCGCCCGTTGAGACAACTCGCCCGTTGAGACAACTCGCCCGTTGAGACAACTCGCCCGTTGAGACAACTCGCCCGTTGAGACAACTCGCCCGTTGAGACAACTCGCCCGTTGAGACAACTCGCCCGTTGAGACAACTCGCCCGTTGAGACAACTCGCCCGTTGAGACAACTCGCCCGTTGAGACAACTCGCCCGTTGAGACAACTCGCCCGTTGAGACAACTCGCCCGTTGAGACAACTCGCCCGTTGAGACAACTCGCCCGTTGAGACAACTCGCCCGTTGAGACAACTCGCCCGTTGAGACAACTCGCCCGTTGAGACAACTCGCCCGTTGAGACAACTCGCCCGTTGAGACAACTCGCCCGTTGAGACAACTCGCCCGTTGAGACAACTCGCCCGTTGAGACAACTCGCCCGTTGAGACAACTCGCCCGTTGAGACAACTCGCCCGTTGAGACAACTCGCCCGTTGAGACAACTCGCCCGTTGAGACAACTCGCCCGTTGAGACAACTCGCCCGTTGAGACAACTCGCCCGTTGAGACAACTCGCCCGTTGAGACAACTCGCCCGTTGAGACAACTCGCCCGTTGAGACAACTCGCCCGTTGAGACAACTCGCCCGTTGAGACAACTCGCCCGTTGAGACAACTCGCCCGTTGAGACAACTCGCCCGTTGAGACAACTCGCCCGTTGAGACAACTCGCCCGTTGAGACAACTCGCCCGTTGAGACAACTCGCCCGTTGAGACAACTCGCCCGTTGAGACAACTCGCCCGTTGAGACAACTCGCCCGTTGAGACAACTCGCCCGTTGAGACAACTCGCCCGTTGAGACAACTCGCCCGTTGAGACAACTCGCCCGTTGAGACAACTCGCCCGTTGAGACAACTCGCCCGTTGAGACAACTCGCCCGTTGAGACAACTCGCCCGTTGAGACAACTCGCCCGTTGAGACAACTCGCCCGTTGAGACAACTCGCCCGTTGAGACAACTCGCCCGTTGAGACAACTCGCCCGTTGAGACAACTCGCCCGTTGAGACAACTCGCCCGTTGAGACAACTCGCCCGTTGAGACAACTCGCCCGTTGAGACAACTCGCCCGTTGAGACAACTCGCCCGTTGAGACAACTCGCCCGTTGAGACAACTCGCCCGTTGAGACAACTCGCCCGTTGAGACAACTCGCCCGTTGAGACAACTCGCCCGTTGAGACAACTCGCCCGTTGAGACAACTCGCCCGTTGAGACAACTCGCCCGTTGAGACAACTCGACCTTTGGGAGAGCTCGACCTTTGGGAGAGCTATAGCTGTACTTCGACGTTTACATTGTTTATAAACAGTTAGTGTTGGGCCGACTTTCCTCATGCAATGTTGCCATACTTCTTTGTTGACAAACTTCAAATTCATTGTACCTTTACCATGTTAATGTCATTAATGCTTGCTATTTACCCTCTGTTAACAATTTAGGTGTAAGCTTGGTCCGAAAAAAACCAAAACGGTGGCGTCCAGAAATTGTGCACACAATCGACCGAGTGCTCCCTAATTGGTCGTGGCGCAATTGAATAATTTTTGGAAAATCCAAGTTTAATATTTACGAACTTCTTTTAATGTCAGGTTTCAGTCAATAAAAGGATAAAATATTACTAGATTTCACAGGCGTCTGTACATTTAATGTGACAGTATTTAAAACTGGTTTTTAAATTAACGTACATTGCAGGATCAGGAATTTTGAGGTTTAACGTCCATATAGTAATTATGTGAACCAAGTGCTTGTGTGTAAAGCCCCAAATTTATATTTGATGTCAAAAAAATAATATCGCTTGTACATGTATCAAGTTGTTTGTTTACTGTATGGCATTCAAATATGGCTTTCAAATAAAGCTTCAGTTCAGTGCCACTGAATTTTTTGTTTTGTTTAAATGTTAATTTGGCCTAACCGGTTTTCTAAGGAGCATAAATACACGGCGGGTCTTTTCAAGTGCAGGAAAGAAAATCTAGTTTTATGATTGGCCATTTTTTATTAAGTATTTCCCCGCAATTCATTAACTATCTGTTGTCTTTCCTCCATGGTATAGCTACTTACGTTAGTCTTACGCGCGAGCTCGAAAGCCATATTGACAAATTTCCGCAAAACGCCCTCTTCGGTTGATTTTCGTCATTTCATGACAGAGGCTAATGGTTTGCTAATACAATAAAAAGAAAAGTTTGGTTAAAAAATTGAAAATCGACAGCCTCATAACAAAAGTGCCTAAGTCCTTTTTTGTAGTTTAAAAAAAAAGGCAAAATATTGCTGCATTTAGGCACTTTTGTTATGAGGCTGTCGAAAAGATTTCTGTACTTTATGGCACTAATAATAGTTTTGGCCATAATGATGCACACAAAAAAAGAGCAGTTATTGTAATATCTGCAAATTCTGTACGAAGAGTATTCGTTGAGTCAATCACAAGTCAAATCACTAGTCAGTCACAAATCAACACACAAGCTACATTAAATAAACAAGGGCAATACAAATAAAAATAATAATAAAAATAAAAATATTAACTGATTTGTTTATGTAGTGCTTTAAACTCGGATCAAAGCGCTTTACATTTTTAGTACTCCTGATTATTGGGCCAATGAAACAAACATAGGGAATATACAGCTAGATGCAGCCATTTCACTAGTCTATGGAATATCCGCTCATTGGACGAGTGCCTATCATATGCGAGCAGATTTGGTGATTAATTATGCAAAACAATTGAAACAAGACTGCATCTTGACCTCAAGATTATGTACAATCAGCAGGTACATTCCAGTTCATTGAGCTGTTATAAGCACAAACATTTCCATAGCACAAATCATCTTGCTCAGTAAAAACAGGTTACCAGCCAAACCAGCTGAATACCAGTCACAAACATCAAACATCACCTGAATGTGGTTTGTAACTCTGTTTCAGCCAAGGAAGGATTTTCATACTAAGCAAATTGTTGTGCTTAACAGCTCCATGAAATAGGCCCCAGACGGGTGACTTATTTAGTGATGTGACCACAATTATAGCTTTTACGTTACAAATGCAAATCAGAAGTCTTGTCTTCATGTGAAGATCGAAGAGCTGTCGCCAGATACTGTAAAAAGTCTTTCAAGAGATATAAAGTATACAATATATTGTCTCCTTGTTGCCAAATGTAAGAAGCACCAACCTGATTAGAAGGGTCCTCATCAAATTCAGATGTGTTGGCTTCTGAAGTAGGCTCACTTAGAGATTGATGCTGATCCTGAAATATGGAGGCAATAAAAACATTGCTTTAAAGTGTCGTTTGTAAATACCACGATTCATTTTTATTCAGATATCTATGTTGTCTCCAAGTCATATGAAGATCCAGCAAGATCCATATGGGCACATAGCTATTTTACAACGATTTTCCAGATTTTTCACGGTCTTTAAAAATACAGTGGTACTTACA
Organism: Crossaster papposus; assembly: GCA_037893245.1. Classification (NCBI taxonomy): domain Eukaryota; kingdom Metazoa; phylum Echinodermata; class Asteroidea; order Velatida; family Solasteridae; genus Crossaster; species Crossaster papposus. The sequence goes on along the minus strand of JBAIAA010001825.1, from coordinate 522 downwards.
CTACAATGCACCAATAATGTTGTTGGTAGATGCCCAAGTTTGTAATGATAATGGACAATTTAAAAATGAAAGCACTCCGGATGCAATGGTGTAGTAAAGACATTGTTCCAAGACCAATTGGGAAAATTACGTTTATAACATTACTTTTTTGTTTGCTTTTAGTAAAAGAAGAGTTCTACTACTTACATAATTCTTGCATTCTTCCACATGAGCTCTCATGCCCGATGTTGGGCACTCAGTGCCACACACACAACATCGGAGCGTAGCTTCACTAGAGGGGTGCTCTCTATTGACATCTATGGACATATCATGCTGTATTGGCCGGATGTACACCCTTTGTGAGCTGAATAGTTTTAGATCTTTGGCACTACACGGGCCAGAGTGCACCACCTCTAGTTTAGTGCGAGACTTGGATTTGGTTGCTAGGATCTCAAAACCGTGGTTCAGTTCCTCCCTGTTGAAAGTACTGAAAGTGTATGGAGAAAATGTATTACAAATAAGTTGAACAAATTACCTTGAACA